>VXBR01007332.1:2035833-2238584 GCA_013400215.1 Cisticola juncidis | reverse complement strand
CCTCAAATTCCTTCTCCTCGTGCTGTATCAGTCACTGTTCGCCCGTGTAAAGGTGCACGGGGAGTTTGGATGTTTTAATTTATGATGTATTTCGCATTCGCGTTGAACTGTGTTCTTACACTCCTCTGGGCAAACGTACCATTTCTATCTAGAAACAATACCTTTTTCTATTTTTGAACAAACGGAGCACGACACCCCTTAAATATTACATCAAGATCAAGAGAATGCTGTTTTCTAGAATTTGGATTTTTTTCCCCTTTGTATTTCAATGAAAGCTTTTCTATTCTACTGTAGGAATACTCTAACTTTTTACTGTGGAACAAATTTTAGATGGCACACTCCTTTCCCACTGAAAAACTTATAATTTTGTCTCAACAGTGGCTGGCTATTTAAAAAAGTGGTAGCATACCACCAAAGGTGCCAATAGTGTCTTCAGTAGCTACCTAAAAGTAAGATTTTCTCTGAAAATAGTTGGAACAAATTTTTGTTAAATGAACTTACCTAACTACATGAGTAAGTTACATTATTTAGTGGTGCCTGGAAAAGATACTTCCCATTAATGATCCGAGTAGCAAGGTTGTATATATTGGCAAAAGAACTGCAGTGCTCTATTTGGCACGGGGTCATGTTCTGTATTTGATCAAAATAAATCATGGGAAATGATTCAGAGTTCATATTATATGATTTTATATCTGTACACACATGCATATATGGGTAGAGTTAATTCGGGGTTAATTAGAGTTCATTATAATTAATATAATTCATTATATATTTTCTTGTACATTGTAGGTGGAGAACTCAGGGGATCCATGGGAAAATTTCCAAAATAATCAACCGCTGACATATTGGGAATGTGTTTATTTGCTGATGGTTACAATGTCCACTGTTGGCTATGGAGATGTTTATGCAAAAACAACCCTTGGTCGCCTTTTCATGGTCTTCTTCATCCTTGGGGGATTGGTAAAAAATTCTTCTTTATATTCTTCTTAATACTCCATAATACTTAATTACTTTAAAACTTGATCCTGTAAATCTCAATGTTGTCATTAAGGAAACAGTAATATCTGGATTATTAAATTAAAATTAATTATAAAACATTAAAATATGTTTAATATGCATTTTTCCTGTAGATAAATATTATGGCAGAGCTTGTCAAATTAGTCCAGAATTAGAATTTTTCTGATCCATTTAAATGAGTAATGCATGTGAATACATAAAGTGCCTGAACATTTCAACATATAATGTAATCTTCTGCTTCTTAGTGACTGACGGTAGAGCATTTTTGGAGGTTGCTATTCATATTTAAAGGCACTTTGCGGTTTCAGAAGTCCTACCCACCCTTCTGTGTTCCTTCCCAGAATTCCAACAAACACTGTGGCTTTGGACTGCCTTAAAGAGCAGCTTGCCTGATCCAGATGATGGCAAACTACATTCTCTTTCATGTCATGTAGTACGATTTTAGCTCACAATTTATCACGTGACCATAACCAGTATCCTTTCAAATCAGCAATTTCTCGTGTTCTTTGTCCTGTATGTAAATAGCACCCAAGTTACTATTTGTCTTGTCAACAAATATTTTTTACACCTGTTGCAATGTTTTCTAAACCAGCAAAGTTTATTTTAGTATTTACACTGTGCAAGGTAAATACTTTGCATAATACACGTAATGTAGGTTGTTCATACACACATGAATATTGCTACTTTACCCTTGTCCATTGATTTCACATATGCATACACCTCACAGAGGTGGTATGTATATAACTGCTGTTTGAATGCCATATATGAGGCACACATGGATACATGAGCATTACATATATGCATTCCCATCTCTGTTTATTGACATGTCAAATGGCAGTAGCTCTTCGAAGTATCCAGCCACAAGAAAGCTGTTTGTTGGACAAAACATGGCACAATAATTTTTATTTTCTCCTCAAAACCTTTTTTCTGTCACATGTTCCAATCCTTCTAAACCCAAGAACTTTTGAAAAAGTTTTTTTTTGGGGGGTGGGGGTGTGATTTTTTGGTTTCTTGATGGGGAAGTAACCCCTGTGATCATCTTGTTTTTGTCTTCTTTAAAATTCTTACAGTGGGGGGGAAGAGTCTGTATTTTAAAACAGAAATGTAACAGTAACGGCTTTGGTTTTTTTGCAGTGGGGCTTGGATAGGTTTTTTTCCCCCTTGCCTCTTAAGGAACAAATAGACATACCTGTTTTTTGTGATTAGATACCGTTTTGAAGTAATTTTGTTCTTTTGTTTTATGTGTCCATTTTTTTCTTCTTTTGACCATTTTCTTTATTTACAAGGTGTGTACCTTCTCCAGAAACAACTTTTACATTGAGCCCTCTTGTTCTTGTTTTGTTTGATAAGAACTTTTTCATTTTTTTTTTGAATTTTCTTTTTAAACAATTGCATAGATCTAATTCTTTTGCATTTTCAGATCTTAAAAATATTTATCTTCTGAAAATATTCATCATCCCCCTTTCTTTGGCCTCTCTTTTTAGTCTTTTCTTCTGTCTCCTATCTTCTTCTTAGGCCATGTTTGCCAGCTACGTCCCTGAAATCATAGAGTTAATAGGAAACCGCAAGAAATATGGTGGTTCCTATAGTGCGGTTAGTGGAAGAAAGTAAGTATCCCAAGAGGCTCTGCTGCCTCTGCTGCAGTAGAACACTCTCTGCATGCCATTTTCTTTTTTTTTTTTGTGTTTTTGTTTCATGCATGTAGGCAATGTTTGCTCGCTACGTGCCAGAAATTGCTGCTCTCATCCTTAATCGGAAGAAATACGGCGGAACTTTTAACTCAACCCGAGGCAGAAAGTAAGTCCAAAACGACCAGGTGTGGTTGTGGGACTCTAAAGAGCCCCTGAAGTGGTAACAGCTGACCCACAGCTTCCAAGGCTGTGTTCTTTGACATCAGATGTTACCACTGGAGAGTTGTCACACTATAATTAGAGACCTGGGCTGTGCTATGGTACGAGTCACAACATTTTGTCCCTACTGCAAGAGAACCTGGACACCACTCAGACTACACTGACATACCTTGGAAAAAGTGCTGCTGTTACAAATGCAGCATAGACATGTGCTGCTGTTACATTCTGCAGCAAGGGTGAGCTGTCACTTCATCCTTTTGGGCATCAGAATATCGTGTGGTTTATCTCTTAACTAAGTGACAGTGATAATTCACATGATATTCAGACAACTCAGTTCTTCAGAAAATTTTGTTTGACTGGATGCAAAATAGGAGATAAATGTTGTCCAGTTTGTTCTGTTGGACTGACTGTGTAAGAAGTCTAATAGCCCTATTTCTCAATGTTCAACCTGCAGATTCACATCTCATGCAGCTTTTTTTGACTTTCCATGGACATTGCAAACTCTCATGATTTTAGAATCTGTGACCAGGGATTTTAAAGTAGTTCTCTTCCCTGTACCACATTAAGCATATCTGAAGAGCAGGCAGTAGCCTTAATATCAAAATAGTATGGTAAAAAACCAAACCTACTATTGTTACCTGGTGGCAAAGGTTAAACTTTATTGGACCACATTACCTCATTGCATTCCTATTGAAAGCCTGCTTGTTTTCTTGGCCAAGCTGAAACTAGCTCTTTCTGGTGTTCCCAGCTCCTGGATGTGCTGGGATATAGCTGGTACTGAACTAGATGTCCTTGGCGATATAGTGCAGTACAGCACAATATCACCTTTAGTGTTCCCATTCTTCATTTCATTGCATACCATTGTGACATCCACTGGTAGAGCATATTTGCCCTGAAAGTCTAGTCATATAGAGTCTTTTCCATGTGATATAAAAAAGGTATTACAAGAAATTTATCTAATGAACTGTCCCTCTTCTTACTTTAAGAAGATGATTTTTTTACTTCGCTCCATTCAAATCATCACCCACGCAACATTTTGTTGAAGTGGATTATGGTTTTATCAACTTACTTCTCTGCTCTGTGTAGCAGAAAGGCTGTAAATGTCCCACAGAGCTAATTCTAGAGTACTGGTTTTTATCACTGTGCAGATAAAGTTTTAAAATTAGATATAACTTATACTATATTTTGTTCAGTAATGCTCAAGCAATTAGACAGTAAACTTCAATACATTAATTGACTGAGATACCCTCAAATGTCTAAGGTAAATTGTAAACACTTATTTGGAAACTTTCATCACTCACCTAGACAAACTAAATGCCTTGATTTATTTCTAGGTATGAGTAGCATTGTTAATTTTCCAAAATATTTATTTGTGACAGAGGCCAGGACTCAGTTTCATATTTATATTCATACTTGTTTTCTCCAAGAGAAGTTTTTCAAACTCAGAACATATGCCTCTGTTTTGAAATCTCCAAAGGAGTTACAGCAGAGGCGAATGTGTTTAAAACCTGTTTTACACAGTTTGTCCCTCCCCTTCTACATTGTCACTAGTACCCAGCATTGCTCAGATGTCTCTAAATTTGGACCTGATCCTCAGTCAGAACCCCACATCCTGAAAAGTTCATCTCCAGATTACAGGCTTCTGCTAGCTTTGGGGCGTGCTTAATTTTATTTTTTCACTGTTTGTTTTTGTCTTTCTTTAAATGCACTATCTGTTTGTTTTTATCTCAGTCTGTTGTCAGTGCTTTCTCTGCTGATCTCTACCGCTCATATAATTTGTTGCTTGAAACTCAGCTCTGTCATCAGCATAAAAACTGTTCAATTTACTTTATGCATTGTTTTCTGGTTCAATTATTAATTACTAAGTCATTTAAAGATGTCCTTTGCTCATGTGGGTCTTTCATCAAAGAATCTAAGCTTGGGAACTGCACAGTAAAAAGCCATTAGCACCCCTTGTTTGATGTTGCTTTTGCAGTCAGTAGAACAAGATTGATGAAATGTTATGTTTGGCCAAAATTGAAGTTTTCATTTGGAATTCAGTGTTGAGAGAATGGATTGTCAGAACCAATAAGTTTTCCTTTGCTCGGAATATGGGCATGTGGTAGTAATTAGCAGTATAAGGCCTTTAGTTGAGCAACCAAGCATAGATTCTGGCAGCAAAAATAATGAGAAACTACAGTTGTTCTATTTCTAACGTCAGAAACTTTCCAGATAAAATGAAATACATTTCCAATATGAAAACAGCTGAATTTTGGTGAAAGATATAGTTTCAATCCTTCAAACAGCAAATGTGGGTACTCTCTAACTCTGTACAAAATAGATAAATACATGGAATTTGCTGTGGAGTGTCTATATATATATATGCTTATACATTGTCATGGTTTAACCCCACCTAGCAACCAAGCCAGGAAACAGCACAACATGTTGCCTCCTAAACTCTGTATGTGTAATAACATGATTAGCAAACATTTAGGTGAGAAATTAAAACCAGTGTATGATTTTGTATGTTTTGAGTTTTGCATTAAGTGACTTTAATTTTATGGAGAGCCTTGCTATGGAATTGTAACTCTAAAGGAATGTATGCATTAGAATTACCAATACAAACTTCATTAACTAAAGAAGAGAAATAACCAACACACCAAGTCTGAGCTCACATTTCATTTTGCATTTCAGCCAATAAAGTCCCTAAAGGATCATAAACTATGTAGCATTCATTTTGCATAATAAATAACCTTATTTTGTCTTAGATGAGACCTATACATACAGACTTCAGGAAAAAACGTAGTTTGTAGACAGTATGCACTTATCCATGATTAAACTTACTAGACAATAGGTTCATTTAGTTGTGAAAGTCCACAGGCAATTTTTTAGATTTTAAATTAAATTATAATTCCTGCTTTGTAATATTATTCTAGGGAGACTTCTAAGGAACAGGAATTTCGTTATAGTCTTTGACTGAAGTTTCATCTTCTGCTATTAAATGAACAGCAGTGCTTACTCTGTTGCATTTATATCAAAATATCTACACCAATACTTCTGCATAAAATGTAGCTGAGGCCAAATGTACACATTTAATGATGAGTAATGGATTTGTCAAAATTACAATCTGGAACAAAAAAACCCCACAAACAACCAAAAAACCCCAACAACACACAGGGGTCCTTACACCCTGTCTACATTTAGCTCTTTTCTTTTTAAAGCTTTTAATTTGACTTTGTTTAGGATTTTCCTCTGAATTAATTGTAGAATTCATGAGTTAATATTCAAGGGATCATTTTAAAGTGATGTTTCTAAAGTGAAGTACATAAAAGGATGAAAAGGTATCTTGCTACTCTGTCCCCATAGCTGATTTTTGAATAGAACATTAAGTCTGCAGGTTTGTTCATGTATTCATACCTCTGGAAGGCCGGAAGGGGTATTGATCACTTTGGATGAATTTCTAAAGTGCTGTAATTCCCTGCTTTTCTGTAATGTTCAGGCTTTGATTCTTTTGAAATAAAGCTTTTTTTTTCAAGAAAGCCTTAGGTTTGGATAAGTAGATTTAAGTTGTAGCACTATTTTCATGATGTTTTGGGACTTAGACATTTGGTTCCAGCCAAAATGTGACTTACAAGATCGTCTATATTATTTTAAAAAAGAAAAACAAAACAAACAAACAAACAAAAAAAAAAAACCACCAAAAAAACCCCAAAAAAACCCCAACAACAACAACAACAAAAAACCACATTTATTTTGCTTATCTGTTTATAATATTCATATTACTGAGGTGGGGTATGTGATGTTGATAAAGATCCAGATATATTTTACCTCTACAGATTCATAGTTAAAATTTTATTAATTTTATTCTAATAAAATATTTTATTATTTACTTTTATTTACTAATTTACTTTGGAATCAAGATTGTTCTTGTTCCTTTTTTCTATTCGTGTGTGCATAGAATCAGATTGGATTTTAATTCTGTTTAATATTTTCCAGTTCAAGGTGTTAACTTATTGTAAATCAGTGTGCACAAACTCCATTAAGCCTATGGAAAGAACATTTGTAAACTGATGAACTCAGCCTGGAAAACTGATTTTTTCAGTCCTTACATTGAATTAATGATCTCTAATTCCACGGACTCAATTATTTTGTCTTTTTTATGCAAAATTGCTTTCAAATCCGATGCAAAGTCTTCATGAGGGCAGAAGGTAGAGCACAGCTTTCCATGAATAAGTAGGCAGAGAGAGCAGTGACCTGCCTGAGAGGGAGGTTGGCCTGGAAGAGCCACTGCAGTCCCTTCCACCCTGACCCATCCTGTGATTCTGGCCATGTCTATATAAGCTGCTTCCTTTGTCAACATCGTGCAGGTTTCTGCTAGACTTCCTTGCAGATTCAGAAGATGTAAAAATAAATTATCCACAGGCATTATTGTAGTTAATATGTAAGATCAAAAATTGCATTTTATTGAAGTCACAGTCCTTTACTGTATAAGGTATTGGAACCTCCTGTTTCTCTTCTCTCATGAGCTGCTCTGCTTCCCAGAGATTTCTTCAGATTTCTTAAATTTACAAGCCATAAATTATCAAATCATCAACATATCAACAGGAATAATAATCTGTTAGAAATTCTTTCCAGAAGGAAACATGGGGTTCAATAACTAAACTTCACAGAGGAAAATAAAAACTGTAGACAGATAGATATGGTAAACAGAAAGACAAACAGATAATTTAAGTTGACAGGCCATATTGGACTCATTAGACACTTGAATTTCATTACAAATTAGGAAAAAAAAAAAGTTAAGGCTTAACCAAAGAAAAGGTCCATTTGCTGCAGTAATGAAAGGCAAAGCTCCAAAGAAAGTGACATTAAATTCTTATATTAAATAATTTGATGCAATATGTAAGATATTATTTTTTCAGTGGGATGAGAATGTAATAAGAGAATGTGACATGGATTACATTATGATCCCAGGGGTGTCTCTATTTCCCATCTGCTAGCCATTCTTCTAATCCCACTTTTTCAAATGAAACTTTACTTAGTGATAAAGAAAATCTGATGAGTGTTAAATAGACTGACAGAAGAAATAGGAAAAACTTTTTTTTCAATTTTGTGTGCATATTAAACTATATCCATTCTTTTGAAAGTAAGAAAGGAAATGTGGGAAGTGACATATAAGAACATTATGACTTTAAAATGTGTATTTGAGGTCTCATATCATGTTCCATTCCTACAATAATAACGCTTATTTTATATTTCTAGTCGGAGTCGTAAAGTTCCTCTTCTCTGCTTAAACTTAAAAAAAACCCTTTTGGATTTGGCATCAGATAGCAGAAGTTGCTGTTCAGATTTTGACCCAAGAAAGACTGAATCTGGTTTATAAATCTGCTGATCTACCATATTGTACAGACTCTGCAGTCCATGGCATTCCAGGCTGTGTAATGTGAGAGGGCAGAAGTGATTCACTGATCAGCAGCTTTAGAGACTTCTCACTTTCACTTGGGTTCTGTTGCAGAAAACTAGTCATGACATTTTGGGGTGATTTCTGTGGAAAGAAACGCATTGGCTCTGCTCATGGATGAAATGCTCAAAAATCTAAAGATCCTTTCCTAACTCCTGCATTGCTTACAAAGGATTTAATTATTTTTTGACTCACTGAGCACTTAAAAAATATGTAAGGTGATTTGAAAATGAGTAATAATGGGAGAAAGCAGTGTATTTAGTAGAAAACACTTTCAGTTGATTCCAAAAGTAAAAACAGGATGGCTTCTGTGTATAATGTCTGCCACACAAAATGTTACAAAAATGAAGTCCAGGGTTTGGAGCAATTAGAACAGTAGATTAAGGTCTGTTTGCAAGTGAGATGCTAATGCTGGAGGTGTAGATTAGCCCTGCATTTTACTGTGGACTTTGTAGGATGGGCTCCTTGTGCATGCTATTCAGCAGTTTTTACTTCTGTTTATAGTAAACTATTCCCATTTGTCTTCTGGTGATAGATGTGTGTTGTGCCTAAATGATGGTATTTTTCATAAAAGCACAAATACTCAAAATAATATTGCCATTCAGACTGAATGAAAGGATGAATATTCATCCTTTAAGCTACAGTGGAAGCCTCTTAACTAATCCAGACCCTGGAAGAAACAAATCACTGTGCTTTCATTTTATTATGGTTGGTTTGGAGATGTGCAGCAAAGAAAGAATATTAACTTTTAACTTGGTTTATAAAGAAACATTGCAAAATTCCTTAGATCATGATCATGAGAATGTAAGATAAATTAATTTAGCTGTAGCTGAGCAAAGTTTAAATGACCAAAGCAGCCCAGAGTGAGTCATGTAGGATAGCGTGCCATTGCAAACAGACTTGGGTGAAAGCTCTAATCTGCAGTTTAAACAAAGAAGTGTGCTATTTATCCTGGATTAAAGGAGCTGAAATGCACTCTTGCATTGGTCACAAAGTGAGTTAATATTTGCATCAGAGAAAATTTCAAAAGCCTGACATCAACATTTTCCTATTTGTGTTAATCTGATGTAGGATCCAGTAGGGTTCCATTTGCACCTTATCCTGAATGGAGCTTTTTGAGAGCTTCCTGGTATTACCTAATCCCTTTCTCTTTATTCATGATTTAAGAGAGAATCCAAAGGCGTGGAACCTGGTGGAAGGAACAGATACTTTCTGGTCAGAATTAAGCACAGCAGCTGCACAAGTACAGTCTGGCTCCTGAATAGCTGACAGTTGAAGCTACCAGGTCCAGTTTACAGAAATTAAAGATATCTGAGATGTTTTTACATACTGCAATTACATCTCCTTTGACAGTATGGCCACATGGTTGTATAGTTTTAATGCTGATACATATTTTAGTGTCAGCAATGCTTCTTAGAAATTGCAACAGTTTTGGGAGTTGCTGTATCCTTAAATGTTTTTAGCTTGTCTCCTTTTTACTAGAAGATTTATAGAGCCTGGTGGGAAAATCAGATTGAGAAATTAGCTCACAGTTTAATTACTTTTTTTTAATGTACACATTGGCTACATAAGAGATCCTTAGAGGACCGTCATCCTTGGGCTCAAGTCTTCTGTGAAAAAGAAAGGGAAACACTTCAAATTAGGGCTGCACAGCACTTACTACTCTAACAGAGTTAATCTGAGAGGGACGTTTATATTGAAATAAGAGAAGGACACGGAAGCACACACACGAAGTTTTGATCAGAATCCTGAATAATGTTTGGTAAATCATAACAAGCACAACCATCTAGAAATGTACTGTAAACTGGTATGTTTAAGAATGCATATCCCTGATAGATAAACCAGCAGATGACATATACAGTCTCTGTTGACATTTCTTGACTTTTTTTTAATAAGAAAATATGACTGACATCTATCATTTCTTTGAGCAAAGCCTGTTAGACTTTACAAGCTCCTGTCTGCCTCAACCACAGCAGCCTGCTGCTGGTATGTAAAGAGTTTAGATGGTCAGTAATGAAGGAATGATCAGAATGCTAAGCAGAAATACCACAAAATGATCTGAGCATATGTATTTGATATAAATGTCATAATTTTATGGAGGCATCTAGATCAATTTGCACCACACTTCCTTTAGTTATTTGACAAGTGAACACTAAGTATTCAACTGAATACTGGACAAAATTTTGTATTTATTATTTTTGATTTATTAGGACAGAGTTGGAGTGAGTTTTTTCAGGTTCTTTATACTTGTTCCAATAAAATGGATTTTTCTTGCAAAATAAACAGACAATAGATTTGCCTTTTGTATTGTGTCCTCTGAAGGAAGACCCATGCAAAGATCTTTTTAAACAATCCCTTTCACAGTGGATCTGCTTTCATTTACAGTGCGATTTATATGGTTCAAGTGTATGTTCTCAATTATCTCATGCCAGAAATCTAGATGTTTTAACTTTTGCTCATTTCATTGTTTTCCTTACTGAAACAGTTTGTCCTGTAGTAGCTTTGGATTCTTTTCATCACCATTTATCTTTACTTTATAAGAAGCTGGAGTATTTTTTAGTTAATGTATCGTTATGTCAATACTAGGGTGGAAAAAAGTAGGTACTGTAGAGGATTTCAATTATGTAGAATCACAGTTGAAATCAACTGTTACATCTGTGCCAATTCTTCGTATTTGAAATATTTTCCATACTTTTTTGTATTTCTCAAATTGATTTTGAGAATGCTAAATATATATGGGAGAGCATGCTTTAGCCCATCTTTGATGATAGAATATGACTCCTGTTAAGATTTTCATTCTTTTTACAAAGATTTTTTTTTGCAGTATCACAATCATGTAATATGGATTCCCACTGGTATATTAAACTAGTTTCACATTTGATATGTGTACCAATGACAACTATTACTTAACAAAAAACTTAGTCTTCCTAAATATCTACCAGTAATAAAAATGTCTAAATTCTTAAATCATGTTTTTTCAATATGGCAAGGGACTTTTTTTAATAATAATAATAATTATGCACTAGTTCTGAGGTTTTTCATAAAGAAAAGTGTAATGCAGAAGTTAGACATTTCTGTTGACCAAATGACTTTAATTCAGTGTCATTCTAATAACCAACTCTTTTGCAGGAAACAAAAGATATCCACTATGTTGGCTTTACTTTCTCAATGCATGGAAAAAAAAGGGTGTTTAAAAAAAATTTAAAAGTGAATACAATGGTTACTGAGATAAACAGAGGAAATTATAAATCTTCAAATCATATACAGGACAGATTGGAACATTATAAGCTCTTCAAGTTGTCTTAAATAATATACCTAATAACTCCCTATGGGCAAGTAGGAAATCTGTTTTCAATTTCTTTTACTTCTAAGTAAAATATAATTTATGTTAAAGTAAGATTTTTTTGGTGGGAGTTTTCAACCAAAAATGAATGGAAGTATCCTATCAGAAAATACTCTTTGAAAGCCAGGAGATTTTGTTGCAGTCACTGTTGAGGACACTGCATTTCACTGTATAATAGCAAAGAAGAGAAGAATAGATTGTGTTCAAATCAGAGTATAAAATGAAACCACAGTGCAGATGCCTTTTAACACTCCAAAAACAAGTAGTTGTGATACCCAAATGCAAGAGCTTTTGGCAGCCAAATGTTTTATTTTTGCTGGAGCAGATTGCTGTGAGTCCCTACTCAGTGAGAGTCATAACAGGATTGTACCAAATGCTTCTGCTTTTAGGAGGAGCTCTTTGTAGCAAATAACCTCTGGAGGTATCTGAGAGTGTGAATTACTCTGTAATCTTTTGATGCTTTCATAATTTCTTCTGCAATACAATATTTTGGGTTGCACAGCCATACTTTTAAAATGTGGACTCTAATGATTGACAGAAAAGAACCCATATTAAGTGAAATCAGCCAGGGAGTAATAAATTTTTCCATAGGAATGCAGTGTATCAGAAGAGCATTCAGGAAGAGACCCAGCTAAAGCTAACAGCACTGGATCTGTACAAAGGACTTTCCCTAAAATCAGGAGTTATTTCTGCTGTGAAAAGCAATGTATAAGCTGTCCAGATAGAAAGTTCAATTTCTTAATAGTAATAGGTGGAGACATTTGAAGAAAGTAATACCTGTAGTTTAAAATCAATCTTCTTTGGAAATGTGCACAGACAGTATAAGGAATACAAATTATTATTTTTAGCTGCTATTTATAATTTTCCTGGAAGTTGGTGGGTTTTTGATGCTAGATGGGTTTATAGTCAGGAAAAGTGTTGAATACCAAGACAGAAAGAACTTTCCTCTGTGTTAGTGTAATGCAGTGTACCAAACAGTCTGTTCAGAACTGACATCATGTAAACTACCAAGGTTTTAAATATCTCTTCAAAATCTGAAGCTCCCTGAGGTTTTCCATTGCTCTTGTATGTACAGCAATGCACTAGGTCATACTTGTACACCTCTGGCAGCTCAGGGGAATGTGGAAGAGTCCTTCTGGTGGGGGCACTGTAGGCATGGCTCTCCCAGCGTGCTGCAAACTCTGCCAGGCTGCAAACCTCCCAGAGGACACCTCTGGAGGACCCCTTGCACCAAGGGAAAATGATGACCTGATAGATTTTACATCTTGTTTTCTGATGCTGTGCTTACCATCTCATGAAGCAGGCACGCTTTAACTCGTGTTTTTGTGGTTTTAAGTATTTCTGGTTCAAAGACATTTATTGCACTCAAAACCTATGTTTATAAAACCAAAAAAAATGGCAAAGCAGAAACTATGAATAGAAAATTTAGCAATAAACATTCATATATCGAGTCCTGTGTTAAATACAAACCCACATGGCCAGAGTCTCTTAAAAACTTCTATTTCTTGCCTGTTAAATAAAATGAAACAATTGAAATTTTAGATTGTTGCAATTTCTAAAATTGCATTTGGGTCTTGCTGATGTCATTAAGTACTCATGTAAAAGGAGTTTCCATATTTCAAAATAAATGTTTAACGCACTCTGCTCTGCCAGAAAAGTGGTAATAGTAAACAAGAACTTTTTGTTGTAAAGTACTCTCCTTCTAGGATTTATGGTAGGAAAAAGATTTATTTTCTTGCTGCTTATGGCCTGTAATTGGCAAGCCTTGCACTACCTTCCTTGGTATAAAAGTTTGCTTCAACTATAGAAAAATTTTGAATCATTTTAGGGAGATTTGCTTTCATAACCCAGATATTTAAACAGTAAATCTCATTAGAGGAGTTAAAGATATCAAGAAAGATGTGTAAAATGAAGAAATATGACTTTGAAAGAGACTGGTTAATACAATGCATAAACACATATATAAATGGTCCTACTTACTCTTAAATGTGAAATACAACATGGGCAAATGGCATTACAGGTGAGAGTGTGTATATATAAATATTTGCAATTGCAAAAACCTTTTGGAATTGATATTTTTCTTCTCTGACTTTGTGGAATAGGATCTAGAGAAACATCAAGAAGAGACTAATGCTCTTTTTTCTCAATAAGTTATCATTTCCAACTCTGCTTTCTTGCTTGCTTGTTTGCTTGCTTGTTTGACCCTCTTTGCAAGAGTAACTCTGATTTTTCTGTGACAGGCACATAGTTGTCTGTGGTCACATAACCCTTGAAAGTGTGTCGAACTTCCTGAAGGACTTCCTGCACAAGGATAGGGATGATGTCAATGTAGAAATCGTCTTTCTGCATAAGTGAGTAACCTTTCAACATTGGTCATATCATCTGTTACTAACTCATTAAGTTAAGTTGTATCTTCTGGGAAGACAAAATATGTAAAGCTACAAATAACCGTAAAATTAATATTTGCATTTATGTTTATTAACAATATGTCTTGAAAAGGTTTTTTTCCTGCATTTTCCATAGTCCCCTACTAAGTGTATTTGTTTCAAGCAGACAGACTTCGGACCCGGTTGTGGTGTCTGTGAGGGACATAGCTAAAGGCATAGTTGAATAGGGATTGGGTTATGAATTAAAAAATATTGAAATGCAAATAAATACATCAGAGATTTTTTAGTGGAAAATATTCCTAGGAAAACGACAAAAATTAATAACATCAGTAAAACCAATGAAAAGCACTGTATGTTTTACAAACTTATGGTATCTGGAAGTATCTTTTCACCCTGTATTTCTCTAGCAAAAATGTTTATTTCAAATTGCAGAGTATTTATAAAATGAAAAATGTTGGTGCAGTTTCAGTTTTAATATAACAGATACTTTGCAAATACATTGACAATAGAAATTAAATTCTTGTCATGGAGATAATCATTACTGCTCTTTATTATGTTATATACACGTACCTACACACACGTGGTATCTTGCCTTTTTCTGATGTGGATTTTGGAAAGATGTCTTAATGAGGCTTGTGTTTCTTGCAGGCTCTACATGATGTGTAAGTTAATATTATTTTAATAAATAATACAATGCCAAATAGCCATGCCTAGGGGAGGAACTGCTAGAAAAAGCCATGTGATAGGAGACAGTGTCTTTTCTGTTCTGTAATTGCATCTGTTTAAGGGAGTTGCAAGTTATAAATAAGTAATGTATTTGTATTCTGCAATGCATTCTGCAGTTTTGTTAGAGAAAATGATTAAAAAGTTAAGGAATCATTTGTGATGACAAGCTGAAAGTTAACAATCAGCAGCACTTGCACAACTTTTTAATTTAGTCCTTTCAGTTTGAACGAGCGATGATATCCTCAACTAACTACATGATTTTTTTTGCATTCCCTCTCTATGTAGTAACAAGTGGCTGTGAGAGGAAATCGGAAATCAGGATTTCCACAGTGGAAAAGTGTGGTGATAGGGATCAGGAAACTGCACACTGACATGACAGGAGTTTAGCACCTTGTTACTTGTTTGTGCCTGTAGCTGTTAAATCCCTTCTATTTTAATAAATGGCACCAGAAAAGATATTTACAATGTTGGTGCCATGTTATATAATTGACTGTAACCCATTTAATTTTTCTTTTGTTTCTGGCAAAATGAAATGAAACAGAAAGTCACAGCAGCATGATGTTTCTTTTATTGTAGCTCATACAGGCCACAGGGTCCCTGCCAGGTTTCTTTTTCTGGTTTTTAGTGATCTTGCACTGAACTGTTTTGTTCAACACAGCCAGGCATTGAGGGAATGGTGCAGACATGCAGAGGATGGTTTTGGTACTGTATAATTTCTGGGTAGAAGGCTGGGAGATGATGTTTTCAACTGTTTGCACCCATACTTCTGGATTCACATCCCTTGGAAATGGAGACTAGCACAAGGTGGGCCAGAAGCACTGCAGACAAAAGAAAGCAACGTAGTGTTTATTTTTTAAGAGAGGCAAACTGGTTCCACGCTACAGAAAAAGCATCTGCAGAAGTCTGAATATCTAAAATAAATAAATGGGTGGGTTTGTAAATGCAGGAAATGGAGCAGTTATGGAAACTGACTTCTAATTTGCTCTTGTGTTTTTTTCCTCTTTCCAATGCAGTATCTCCCCTAACCTTGAGCTGGAAGCTCTTTTTAAACGACACTTCACTCAGGTGGAATTTTATCAGGGTTCAGTCCTTAATCCCCATGACCTGGCGAGAGTGAAGGTAACAGCTCTATTGTTCTGTTCTCCTGCTAGCTGACCTTTTTCTAAGTATTCCTGGCATTATTTGGAAAAAAAGCCACTGAAGCCCTTCTTCATGTAATCTCAGAAGAATGTTTTTCCATCTCTATTATCTTAAGTAATAAATTATATCTATCCTAGTAAAACTTTTTTTTTTCTGATGTCTTTAGATCTTTAATGCTACAAAACAATGCCTTAAGATACGTTGTCTGCCATTCCATTGAACTCTTTATGAAGTTTTTGTGGACATTTCATTCAAAAGTGTATTTGACATGTTTTTGATATATAGCAAGATATCGTCTTACAGTACTTGCTTAAGATGCTGTTGTCTTAACTTATCAGAATAATTCAAGAATATTTTTTCACCCTCCAAACCCTTTTTCGTTGTCTGGAATCCTGAAAGAAAAATGCAAGTTAAGATTTTTGGTAGATAAAGTTAGATAGTTTTACTTATTTAGATATTTTCAAGAATTTCTAAATGGTAAATTATTTTGTTCTCTTAAAGCATGAAGCTTTGAAAAAAGAAAATTAAAGAAAAATCAAGTTGTGAGATACATCATTAACTTTTTTGTTTCTTTTTCTCCCCAATGGAATGTAAACTGACTACTTAAGCCAAGAATATTTTAGTACAGTGTTATTAACACTTACTGGAGTACTAATCATGTCTTTTGTCCATTTTGGACTGCAGAAATTGCTTAAGCTTTTTGTAGCCCAGTGCACACTGTTTCAGTTCATCAGAGCATGTTCTAATTATGACCATAAAATCGTGTGTTCTTTTGTGTTCTGTATTCCACCCTTCTTTGTGTTGGTGTTTGGTTGTTTACACTGGAAAATACTTTTGTCATCTGCTTTGAGTTCTGTAAAGCTCAGGTTTGTGTGAATCTAGAGGTCCTGTGGATAGATCACTTGTCCTTCTCTTGCTTTCTCTATCTGGTGCTCAGATTCTAAATCAGTTCAGCCACCTCTTCCTGTTTGGAATGGGAAGGTACTTAAATTCCCTAACAAAGCTGCAGGACTCCGGGAGCACTGTTACTGATGTAACAGGAACTTCCCATGGATTTAGAAGTCCAAATTACAATATCTGGTTACAAAAGATTAACGTTACCACCTTTGTGGCTCAGCTGATACAAAGTAGGAGCCGTCAATTGAACTGCTGAGCTGCTCTGATCCTCATAAACAAGTTTCAAGAAATTCTCTGTGTATTTGAGAGTGGTGTAACTCACAAACTGGCATGAATGAACTCATGTTAGCCTAGAAATGTTTTTGATCAGCAGTATTGATAACTGACACTCACACTCATGATGCCAGTGCTGGATTCCCTGATTGTTTATGAGGAAAGAAGAGCTGGAAAGAGACATTGCTTTATATGTTTCCTTTTTCTTTGGTGTCTCAGATAGAGTCAGCAGATGCGTGCCTAATCCTTGCCAATAAATACTGCGCTGACCCAGATGCTGAAGATGCCTCCAATATTATGAGGTAAACTCTGTAGTTTTTAAAAGCTTTTTGGTTCTTAACTCTGATTAGCTTATTTTATATCTGGTCTGTTGCACTGAAAGAACATTTGTAGGGTTTTTGTTTATTAGAGGACAAAAGATCCTTACAGAAGTTCAGAGGTGAGAGTACCTCAGCTATTTCATCTGTCTGTAGTGTGTCAGAAGAGACACTTTAAGCACAGGCTTTGGCACTGTCAGTGGTTCTGCAGGAGCTGGGGTTTGAGTGTTCCTAGCTGCAGGCAGAGAGAAAAGGGAATGCAGTGAGGTTGTTGCAACAATGCATGGTGTGAGTGCAGGCACTGCAGGGCTGCTGTCAGCGCCTTCAGCCCTTCATTCCCTGCTGCTTCTGGGTGGAGCTGCTCCTGCAGGAAATGCACTGCCCAGGGGATGGCACAGTCTGCTGCCTCCACCGTGCTGTTTTCACACTGAAGGCAGTCATTGCTTGCTTTGATTGACAAGGCATTTACAACATTAGGGACCACCAGATCTCCTCCTGCTCTCCTCCTCGTGGTCTCTGAAGGGAGGAGATGGAAAAGTCGGTCAGTAGATGGCAGCTAGAGTTACAACAAACCTAAGCCATTCCATTTTCTGTTTTGTTCATACAATCCGAGTTTTAATGAGACCCATCTCCTTTTTAAAATTAAAATCTCAGTCAGTGATTGATTAGAAGTTCTCTAGTATTGGATTGGCCAGTAGTATAAACAGATTTTACTGGCTTTTCAGAAGTTTTCATGCTGTGTATTTAAGGAAAGGGAGAAATAAAAAAAATGCTACTAAAATTGCTCTTCTGGAAAACTACCACTGTGTGCAAGAGATGTAGCTATCTGAGCAAGATACAAGGCTAAAATATACCTAGTTTCATTTTACAAACATAGTTTGAGTTGCAATGCAAGAAACTTTATTTTGACATTGATTGCATAAATGCATTAAAAATATACCAGTCACAGATCAATGCATTCTTAATAGATTTAATACATTTAATGTAATAAAATCAAAAATTTTGATGTGAGAGTGTAATTCTCTTTTTTTCTCACAATTGAATTTTTAAAAAAATGAATGTTTAATTAAACAATTCAAGAAATAGAAAATGAGAAGAAAGACTTGTTAAAATAATGCAGGGGTTTTTTTATGTTTCCTTTTTTAGCCTTGACATGCATAAAAGCACAAGCCAAACCAGTAGTTTACAAGATATGTTCTACAAAACACCTCTGTGAACACTTATGGCATTCAGTCTTATGAGACTGATGATTCCATACTAAGTCTGATTTTTTTTCATTGTTTTATCTTCTTTTTCTACCTTTAGCTTTTAAATACAAGACTTTTTTTTTGGCCATTCATCTCATTAATTTTGTTCGATACTTTTTTTAGCACATTATCAATTCATGCATTTCTCAAACATTTTCTTTCCAGCCACTTAAAATCTGTGAACAATTAGGTATCTCTTAGATTCATTAAGTAATTTAGAATGCAGAAAATATGCATATTATTAAAGTAGCCCCATGTTTTATAAATTCAGCATTCAGCTATCAGTTTTTATATTGGTCTTTGGATTAACCCATCCAAAATTAAGATGAATTTGCATGTGTAACAAAAAGTCATTATTCAAGGTATTTAGATATTATGAATGCCTAGCAGTATTAATAAATAATATGTGATGGTGCAGAAAGAAATTAATTTTTTCAGGCATTTATCATTCGGAAACTTCATCAAGTATATTATTCAAATACACAAAGATAATCACTGAGAATGATGCAACAATTGCAACTGCATTATTTTCTTAACAAAATCAGTATCTGAACAGAGCTGTTAAAACAAGACTCTTTTTCTGCAAACTCCATGAGAGCAAACCATTCAACTGAGTATTTCCTGAGCCTTATTGTTATCTAGGACTAGCCACTAATTCTTACCTCAGTTTGACTATGTGTTAAATATTTCAAAGGTCTGGCATCAATCAGTTTGCTTTACAGGCAGATGAATAAGGGGGTGCAGTTTAATTGTGTGGAACTTCACAACACAATAAATAAAGTAAAAGTAAAATAGAGGTAAAAGTTATATTAATAGGTTTTTCTGTTTCTTTTTAGAGTTATTTCCATAAAGAATTACCATCCGAAGATAAGAATTATCACTCAGATGTTGCAGTACCACAATAAGGTAATGTGATGGCCAGTGTTTCTTCTCAGAGTTTTTTGCTAGGTGCCATTCACTCATACATAATTTTTCAAGTTCCAGTAACAGCAAGCATTTTTCTTTCCAAACTAAAACATCTTAATAAACCTTGTCAAGTAATCCAGTTACAAAGTAATTTAGTTTTATTTATATGTACAAGGGACTTTATCAAAATCTTGACATTTATTAGTTGCCTAGGATCTAATTCTCAAAGCTACAGTGTCCATAGTTGTTATTGATGCCAGATGACCTTTCAGCACTTCAATTCTGTAAGTTCTGCTCTTATTGTCTTCTTGGAGGTTACAGTGATTTTTTGATTCTGGTACGACCATGTAGAGCTGAATGAATGAATGAATTTGAATACAAAAAATGTATGTGGTTTTAATGTAAAACATAGCTTAGTTGTGGAATTCAGTACTAAGAATATTGTGAAGTTCAAAATTACAAATCCACTTTGGAAAGGAATTTGAAAAAAATTTGACAGTAATTTTGTGACCCTTAAACACAATGAAGTCAATTTATTCAGTCCTGAGATTAGGAAGTCCGTGAACTGCTGCCTAACAGGGTAAGGAAGGATATATCAGATGACAGGGTACTCATGTGTGGCCTGCTTCTTCTGTTAGCTCTGAAAGAATCAACCATTGCCCAGTGTTTGAGAAAAAGCTTGACTGGGTAAACCTTCATTCTATGAAATACACAATAAAACTGGTACTAGGAAAGTTTGATAACAACCCCTTATATCTGTAACCTCTTGCTAGAACAAGAACAACTATTGTTGCTTGTTATGGCCTCTTCCCGTATGTTATGGAAGAATCTTGTCTTTTTGTAGAATAAAAGCAAGGGTTTTCTCTGCTTTAAGCAGCCACAGAGGGGAAGTTCATTTAAATACTGCAGTTTGTTTGCTATTCCTACAGTTAGGTCTTCAAGAATAGCATTTTATCAAAAATTGTTAAAAAGTTTTTAAATTATAGTATCCTTTACAGGTTGCAGCTTCACATAAGTTGTAATCTAAGTTGTATTAGCTTCCTGTGTATTATGTGTGTCCCTTATCAGTCAGACAGTAGCTCAAAGTGCTGTAAAAGGAACATTCAGAAGTGAAGGAAAGCTGTACAATATTCTCCTTGTTCAGGTGTGAGGATGGACCTGACAGAGTCCACAGCCAGCATGTCTTGAGAAATGTAGGATTTTATCTCTAGTGGGTAAGAATGGAACATTTCTTAGCAGAGAGTTAAGCTCTGAAACACTTAAAGTCCTTCTGCCTACTCAGAAAAAGTCAAGGCATTAACAGAAAATCATTCACTGCTATCTATGTCTGGTTCTTCACTTGTGGGACATTTTGTTTGTTTGTTTTCCAGGCCCATCTACTAAATATCCCAAGCTGGAACTGGAAAGAAGGGGATGATGCAATCTGTCTTGCAGAGCTGAAGCTGGGTTTCATAGCCCAGAGCTGCCTGGCCCCGGGCCTTTCCACAATGCTAGCCAACCTCTTCTCCATGAGGTCGTTCATAAAGGTAATGCCTTGTCTCATTAGAACATATTAGTCTGCAATTCAGGTTGTCAGAGACTGGAGTACAGAACATGACTCAAATGTGAAACGGATAGAAAGACATTGACAGATTTTGTAAGACTAAAAAACCAGCACACGCTTCCATGCTAAGGTTTTTTGCTGAAAAGTAGGCAATAAGCCAGATTCTATCAACTTGTGTTGTTTGTTGTTTGTTTGTTTGTTTTTATTCAGCAAGTGCCTGGCCTTTAAAATATTTTCCAAATCATCATCCATTTCCAGGGGAGATATTTCTGGCATTTTGTGGTTTTGCTCGATTTTAGACAAACCACATGTTTTTCTATGAGAAAAATTGCTGCTGCTAAAACAGAAATATGATTTACCTAAGTCTCAAGTAGCAACAAAGTGCCAAGAAAAAGGGACTGGTCCTTTTGGCCTTTTACATCAAGAGACTAATGGACCTCTGACTGTGAATAAATAAGGAACATGTGTTAAAACTGAGGCTCAAACTTCCCAGAATATCATTCATGTGATTGTTTCTCCTCAGTCGAAGAGATATTTTGTACTTAGGTTGCAAAGTTTTCACCAAGTTAGGCTTCTGTGGCAGCTGTACTGGTTCACTGGAACAAGGCCTGGATTTCAGCCATCATTACATCCTTCCTGGTGCATTTCAGGGACACTGATTCCAAAGATAAAGGATGGGCAGTTTCTAGTCTCGTGGGTATTATTGATAGGATGGGAAACACTGGAGTGAAAGATAGGCCGTGGTCCACTTCAAGTCATTTGTGCAAGTGAGGTAAAAATAAAAATACCCTGGTATCCTCAGATGACAAAGCCAGGACTGTTCTCTTAGATGTGCATATGCTGGTGCAGGACAGTGAGTCTTTATTTGCTTCTTATAAAGTCCTGCTATTATTATGAAGGTATGCTTAGAAGACAGCGGGCTCCTATGTGCCAGAAATGTTTCATACCATTGCATTTAACAAAAAAGGCTCAGAAAAAACTTCCCAGTTTTCCATAGGCAAACAGGTCTGAACTCTGCACCTTATTGCCTGCAGTTACAATATCTTCAGACTGAGAATCTGTCTGTGACTCCTCGCATGTGACCATCTGGATATTAATCCTTTCTACCTATAACCCAGAAGAAAGCTGTATCTCCTGTGAACATCATTCTCTTTGCCAGTCAGTTTGGTCTCTCTGGCTCTTGCCTGCTGGGGTAACCCAAGACTCTCAGGAGTCTCAAACATTTGTAGCAGTCACAGTAATGTAACTCAAATTACTGAGTCAGCCTGTTGGGTGAACTCTGTCTTGGCACCAGAGTATGTGTGAAAATTTTGCTCACCTTCTGTCTTTCCAGAATAATAAGGGGTCAGTTTTCTCCCAAGGAGATCCAAATATATGGGTATCCTCAGAAGCCTCAATCTTAATTCAAGCTATTTTAATACTGACTTTAAACAGTGAGAAAGTGGAGAGATTCACTAAATGATAAGTGTACAAATGTCTAACTGTGGGGGAACTGTACTAGAATCACTCACATTTATGGTCTGAATTTTTGTCTGAAAACATTTAAAGAAGTCAAAACCTGGATACATACAGGTACCATGTTTCCAGAAGATGTATGTAACCACTTCTACCATTATCTTAGCCACCTATGTTTTCTTATTTTATAATACATTTTTATAATAGTTCCAGTACAGTTACAGATTGGATCTCATTGGTGAACAGTTTTAAGCTGAAGGCTCGGCTTTGCAAGCCGTTCCTCAAATTACATATGAGTATCTCACTGTACACAGAATAAGCATAAAAATAGCAATGAATTTGGAGGAAGATGTCATCTTCAGTTTTGCTCTTGTGTCTGATTATATACAGTTATAAACGGAGTAATGTGCAGACATAACTTATGTGACTTCAAATATCATCTTCACATGGCAGTGGGAGGAAAAAATGCCATAAGAGAGTGCATTAAGATAGCAATACTCTGTTAATACTGGCTAAAAATATGTTTGCCACATAACTGTGAGTCAATTTTCTAGGCAAGTAAAATACACATCTTCACTTCCGAAAATCTCTGACTAATTCAAAATCTGAAGCCAAATAAATGTACAGGAATTGAATCACATTTATATGACTCTAACCCTGTTTCTGATAACAAAAGGTTTGTTTATTTAGCTGAAAGGATGTTCTTTCTCATGTGTCTCACTCTAAAAACTTGAAAACTTGCTGAATAGTGGCTGTGAATCAGCAGTGCATTGTAGGAGAGCAGCTACGTTGATTAGAAATGCCAAAGAGGATTCTATTGAAGAGAAATATTTCCATTCCCTAAAAGAACTTTCACCCCTTTTCATTAAGAGCATTCAATTTAAGTACTGTCAGACCTTCATAAATTCCTTGGGTAAACATTAGTGGAGTCTCTCACCAGTCAGGAGATTGCCAGGAAAATGTAGAAAAACTTCTCAATTTTTTAATGAAAGCTTGAAATGTGTGTTTGTTCCACCTCCATAGTGTGATTAGACAGTGATTTAATGTGCCATACGTGTTTGGTCAGTCAAACACAAATGAACATGACTGATGGTGACATTCCACACATTTAACTCATTATGTGTTACTTTACAGCAAAATTATTTGTGTAAACAGTCTGCTCAGTGTTAGAAATAAAACAAACTTCAGAAACCTCAAAATATTACATTTGTTCCTAATATTTTCCTTTTGGTTTTAACCATGTAATATCATATGGAATCCTTTATGTTCTTTTTGGCACCAAACTGAGCAAAAAGGAAATCAGCTCAAAATATTAATGTTCTGTAAACACTTAAAGACAGATAGATTGCACCAAACTATATGCTAAGGGAAAACCCCCCCCACAAAACCTTACACCTGTAACCTGTATTCTAATAATCCAGACTTCTTATAACATAGACTGTTACTGTTGTATTAAAAAAAGGAATTTGGACTCTCTACTAACTTGCACAGTATCAGAAAAAGATGGAAATACTGTACTGTACTGCAATTTCTGTATTGTTTGAATTAGCAAGTGCATACCAGAAGTCTGTCTATATGAAAAACGTTGCTAAAATCAGATACGTGAAATAATAGGCAGAGGTGATCAAATTTTGTCCCTGTTTACAATCCTACAATCCAATCTACAACCTACAATCCAGGTTGGAATTGTTAATTAATTAATTGTTAATTAATTGTAAATTAATATAATTCGAGATGTGGTACTCAAGTGTAACACAAGTCCACAGCCAAATTAGTTTTGTCTTTGCTCTATAGGTAAGATAACCAGTACACCTCATTCCAGACCTGAAAATTACCTAGAGCTGTCTGTATTATCCTCTAAGCTATTTTGAGGGCCAGAATGTTTTGTGGGCTCTTTTGGCAGCTTTTACTCACACCTACACATATGCAATGCCCACTTTACATTCCTTTCTAGTCCAGGCTAAAAGAGAGACATAATAAAGCCACACAGATCTGTATCAGTTGGGTGCTTACCTCCACTGACAGAACACATCAACCTGTTTGCTATTTATTTTTGACCACCTACCAGCCTTGGACTGTTCTCAGGTGTGGAACTGGAGTATGAACAGTGAATTCCTTGACATGTAGGAGGGCTTTAAAAGAGGAGTGAGAAGGAAATGCAATGTTTTGATTTATTGTGAGGTTCCTCAGGAAGCTGCATAATAAACTGATTACGTGATCCTATTCTCAGGACCCTAAACCAAATAATAAATGTAGCCTGTTACCAAACACATTTATCTTCAAAGATCATGTAAAGATCTTCCTGAGTGTAGTGTTCTAAAATCATTGATTCTAGGAATTAAAACCTGTTGTGGTTTAAAACTGTTTGCTGTGTACACAGAGTATCAGTCCCTGTGATAAGGATGTATTTGTCTTGGGCTGAAGTCTACCATGGGACTGCATTTCCAGTCAATTGTTTGAAAAGATCAACACCAGTCTATGCTTCACCTCATGACTGGACAGAAATCTTGCCCTGTTTTGTATATTTGAAACTATTAGAAGTAGAGCTTATATGCTGTTCAGTTTAAATCCATCAAGGCCAGAATCTAAAAAAGAATTAGATGTCATTATATTTCAAGGATACTCTTTCTGCCTTGACCCACTACAAAATTCTGCATTAGTACTAATGAGGAAAAAGTGCATAAATCTCATTTGTAATTAGAACTAATCTTAATTAGCATATTTGATGTTTTATAAAATATACTCTTTTTATACAAATTTTAAAAATCATCCTTGCACACAGAAAGCTGTGGAAATAGTTGACTGAGATTGTCAAGTCTTCATAGTACTAAGGACATTTGTTAGCTTTGATTTCAGCAGCCAATGGAATTGAGTAAAGAGGTAGTTGATAATTTATAATAATTAAGGAAATGCAATTATAAGACTGTAAATCTAAGAAGCTTCACTCTATGATATGAGCATAAGAACTGCTTTCAGCTAGTTACTTTTCTGTCAGATTTAGATATCCATATGCAAAGGCATAACAAAATTAGACATTGACTCAAGCAGTTTGGGTGGACTGAAAGGGCATTATAGGTAAATGGGAGGAAATATTTTAACTACACTGTTTTCAAAGTACACTTCCTTTTCCACAACCAATCAAGAATATTCAATGTCATACTGAGTCAGGACAAGGGGTTATGGCTTTAAACTGGGAGAAGGCAGGATTGGATTAGGTATTAGGATGAAGCTGTTTACTGTGAGGGTGATGAGGCACTGGAGCAGGTTGCCCAGAGAAGCAGTGGTTGCCTCATACCTGGGAGTGTCCAAGGCCACTTGGATGGGGCTCTGAGCAGCCTGGTCCAGTGGAAGGGATCTCAGCCAGGGACACCGGGGGGTTGGAATGGGGTGATCTTTAAGGTCCCTTCCAACCCAAACCATTCTGTGATTCTCTGGGTGCTTTCTTTTCATTCTCATCTATATTGTTTGAGATAGAGAATTGTAACATTAAACGTTCTCGAAGGCTTTGTCCTGTTTTGTGCTCTTTCCATGGTGGTGAGCTGATGAGCTGATCTTACTCAATGCTAAGAGGAAGAGTTAACATCTGCTTTCACTGTGCTGTAAAGGAATTGTATATCCACCATCCTTCCCCTTGCAGAATGAAATGAAAAATTCTAGGTCACACTGCAACTCTAGCATTTGTTCTCTGTCTTGATAGTGATACTTAGATCTTGGCAGGAGAGATTATATGGCATGCTCAGGTTCTGATACACTCAGTCTCTTTCCTTTAACTATTTATGTCATTACACTGAAAAGCAAATGCTATGAGCAAGATAGATCTTTTGGAGCTATGGAGCTCCTGATAATTACACTGCTGGGCATAGGGCTGGGTGTATTAAAGGTTTTCATTTTCTTCTGACAAAACTAATGGTTGGGCTTGCAAGAGCTACATCATTTTTTCATATCTCTGTCACCATGTCTCACTAGGAATTGCTTGTATTATGTAAATATATTTGCTGATAACAATATCGTGTCTATATATAAGATAGAGGAGAGCAGAGGAGTATCATGACTTAAAAAAAGATTCAGATGAAAATTACATTTCTTCTCTTGGACTGCACTCTGTAATTTTCCAGCTATTCTTCATGCAGGCTATTGAAGCAGTGGATAATTTGTTCTATGACTATCAGGAGACAGAATTGCAGTATGACTTAGTCGGGGAGAGATAATGATTTGTTTGCAGTACTAGTGAGGAATCAGGAAGATACAGACTGAAGCTGTTGTGGCAGTATGACCCATTCTGGATCAGTTCCATCAGATACCTAAACTTTAAAATACCATCACAAAGGCTTAAAGCAGTCAAGAGCATAAAGTATTTTTACTCCTAAAGTATTTTACTCCTAAAGTATTTTTCCTCACAAAAGATACCAGGCAGGTGACCATCTGTCTCTTTGAAATGACTTGGAAAATGTCATGGTTAAGGTGGAGATAAAACGGAGAGATCATCTTTAGTCGACTGTTATAATCATCTTATAATAATATTTTATGGCATCCCAAATATCAGCAGTTCTTTAAATTTTGTGGTCTCCTAAAAAATCGTATCTTAAACACTCCAATCACTAAATGAAGTTTAATTTAACCCTAGCTGGTATCTGTGGAGTTTGATCATTGCTTTGTGAATGTTTGGGTTTTTCCAGTCCTTTCTTGGTCCTTGACTGAGGCTGAGTATTTAACTGTAGGTCTGATCTGGAGTTCCTTCCTCCAAATCAAAACCATCTGTCCAAAGAAAAGAAAGAAAGGAAAGAAAGTAGAAAGGGAGATATGTAATGTATTTGTATGTTTTTTCCAACCCCAGGTGGTGTCAATCTAAGAAAAAACCACAAAATGGACTGAAAGTTACAGACATGCCCTTGCTATCATTACTCTTAGTTTTTTACCAAGCCTGGACTTTATCTGTCTTCTGTATATAGAGTTGCTGATCAGCAACATTTGCAAGCTTCCTATAAATAAAAGAGTTATAAAAAATGTGATACAGCTTCTCTGTGTGTGGTGAGGAATAACACAATGCAAATGCCTTTTACCATCCCACATGGCCTCTGAATGGTGAAACAATTTCTGTGCAAGAAATTTCTCCTGATTGTTTGCAGCCCACTTGTCAAGCTGTATATGATTTGGAACATCTCCATATTGCAATTTATTCTTGCAGTCGTTTATATCTCCAGAACTAAAGTAACTGATTATTGGCAGCCTGTCAGCAGGAGGAGGGAATAAAACAACAGTAAAAAAGCCAACCAACCAAAAGCAGCAAAACCCAAACAAATCAAAAAAACTGAACCCTACCAAAAAAAAAAAGAGGGAAAAAAATCATTTTAACTTATATTTCACCAGGTTTCTTAAGAAGTTTACATCATCTTGTTCTTTATAGCATTTTTTTGAAAGAGTGCTTTTTGGCTAGTTTAACATGAGAAAAAAGATTGATGAACCCTAAATTAACACCCAATTTTGGGATAAAAATGCAAACTTATCTAAAATACTTTATTAAGTCCTGTCAAAATAGCTCTGAAATACTGAAATTTGAAAACTTGAAATTTTTTTGGTCCAAGAGAATCATAGAATCACAGAATACTTTAGTTTGAAGGGAATGACAGGGGTCATTGTGTCCGAGTCCTGGCCCTGTGCAGGACATGCCAAGAGTCACAGCCATGCCTGGGAGCAGTGTCCCAATGCTTCTGGAACTCGGCCAGACTGGGTGCTGTGATCACTGCCCTGGGGAGCTGTTCCAGCTGTTCCAGGTTGGGGAGCACAGCCACCCTCTGTGAGGAGCCTTGTCCTGACATCCGACCTAAACCTGCCCTGGCACAGCTTCAGGCCATCCCGCAGTGGTGCCACTGTCCCCACAGAGAGCACATCGGTGTCTGCCCCTCGTGAGGGAGGCGTTACTGAAGTGAGGCCTTCTCCAGGCTGACCAGAACAAGGCACCTCAGCTGCTCCTCATCCAGCCTCACCTCAAGGCCCTTCACCACCCTCACTGTCCTCCTCTGGACACCCTCTAGCAGCTTCATGTCGTTCTTGGTGCTCCAGACTGCCCCAGGACCGGAGTGAGCTGCCCTGGTGCAGAGCAGGACAATGCCCTCCCTTGCCCGCTGGCCGTGCCTGCCCGGCCAAGGCAGGCTGGGACACTCGGGGCTGTTCAGCCTGGGGAAGGGGAGGTCGTGGGAGACCTCATAGCAATCTCCCAGTAGGGAGCTGCAGGGAGGCCAGAGGGGGATTCTTTGTTACAAACTGTAGTGATAGGACAAGGACTAGTGGGTAAAAACTGAGCAGAGAAATTTAGGCTAGGTATCTGGAAGGAATTCTTTACTGTGAGGCTCGTTAAACACTGGGACAGGTTGCCCAGGGAGGCTGTGGATGCCCCAGTTCAGAAAGTGTTCAAGGCCAGGTTGGATAAAGCCTTAAGGAACCTTACAGAGCTGACCTTCCCATGGCAGGAGGGGTTGGGAATAGGGGATCTTTAAGGTCCTTTCCAACCCTTAATGTTCTGTGATTCTACTGTTTTTAAAAAGAGAAAATTGGGAAACTTTTTTCCTCATGTTCTCTACAGCTTTATTTCACCCCATGCTCAGTGTGCTTGTCAAGAATTCAGTGTATTATTTTTGTGTATGATACTTGATTTACTGACTCAGTTTTGGGGGGGTGGGGTTCAGCATTCTAGAAAATCCTTTAAAAATAAGCGATGTTAATTGCCATAACAGCATACTGACTTAGATGTTAAAGACTTATTCATGTTTAAGCAGTTGTTTTAAATTTCAAAGAAAGCTGTGATTTTTTACTCAGAATTCTGCATCTGTTTCTTTGCTTTTAGATTGAGGAGGATACGTGGCAGAAATACTACCTTGAAGGAGTTGCAAATGAAATGTATACAGAATATCTGTCTAGTGCCTTTGTGGGTTTGTCCTTCCCTGCAGTTTGTGAGTAAGTAGAAATACATTTAATATACTGAAGTATTTCCCTTCTTGCAAGAGAAATTTAATATTTTTGCATGAGACCTTTTCACTCTTCTAAAGTCCTAATGTTGCTGCATCAGATGGTGTTTAATAAAATTAACATTAAAGCAATCACTGCGTGGAAGTATCTGAAACATCGTAATGCCTGGTTTCAGGAGAGATTTGTAATTTATTGATTGCAAATGAAAGCGTAAAGTTTTTGGTATTGAACAAACTCATCAGCAATCTGTTTAAATTGAGTTATTTACTCACAAGTGCTATCCTGTTATTTTTCTAATGATTCCTATTCTTTGAATAGTGGTGGTCAGCATGACCATCACGGCTTGTATTCCATTCCAAGGAAACTATTCATTAATTTAAACATATATCATGAAATCATATAAGCAGTGTGGCACCCGGAGCTCTGTGGAAGGGGTTGCAAACCACTTGCAACAAGTGAAATATATCAGAGAAGATATGTCCATTCAGTCACGAGAAAGAAGCACATAGTACATAACCACAGTGTGAGCCATGCAATTTCATTTCTGGAGACATTCTGGAAAATGCTTATATTTGTCATAGAATAAGTCTGTGAATGAGAGACTTGTATGTATCAGATTTGTATAATAAATACTCTGTCCACATAATAAGGTTGGTTTAGCACACTCGTCTGTCTTTGGCTGGCACTGCTCTTCATTCCAGCCATACTGAAAGGTCACACAAGGGCTGTGGACAGCTTTTGCTAGGGACTGTCCAAATGCTTAAAAAGAAACAGACCCTACTGGGATGAGCTTGGTCTTAAACTAGTTTACATAGAAAAACTTCTGAAGACTCCATTCTTGGAGGAGGAAATAGATGAAGAAGTAAAATACCATCTCTTGTTTAAAGGAAGATGAGTATGTTTATACTCCTCTAACTCCCATACCTTTCCCAGTTTTTACAGGAGTAAAAACAGAGGAAACAACTGTTAGACAAATATTATTCATTCAGAAATTGTCTGGGATGTAGCTATGACAGAGCCCAGTCTTCAATTTGCTAGTAGAGATAAGGGGTTCTTAGTGTGTCCTTCTACTGTATCAGCCAAACTGTGCTGAGTTTACTGAGGGGAAAAGTTTTTTACTATAGGTACAAAAAGTTACGTGCATTTCTTGAAACAGGAAATCCTGTAACATAAGTCAGAAATGTATGTTATATGCAGAATGAATGTTAGTTTGTGCTGTTAACAGTAGCTACAGTAATGAAAATTAAATCTCCACACCAGACCATTTTAAATGTATCAAGTTTCTATATGCGTTTGTAGGAAGATGTGACTGAGAGTGTATTTGACATAAAGCTGACATTCATTTGTCTGTGCTGCTAGAATGGAGATAAAATAATCGATAAAGAAAGGGTGCTTATTAAGATTTAGAAATACGTCTAAACTTTGGAGCTCTCCTCAAGCATTTGGTTATCTGAAACATTAACTGTGTTAGCTAGTTTAAGTGAAATAAAAAGATTTATCTCAATTTTTTTCCAACATACTAATAGCTAAAAGCATATTGAAAATTAAAATGTAGTGTTACTTACTAATGAGTTTAGTGCATAGGTATTTTCATTACTGTAAGAATGGACTGCTCAATTTCCAGAAGAACCAAAGGACAGGGAGAGCACAATGTTCATTGCATTGGTTTGTGAAGGGAGATTGAATGAATGGATGAGCTTAGTGTGTTCAGCTACCGGTGAAATATACAGACTTTGAGAACAGGTTTGGTAGTGTAGTTTTTAAAATTCATGCAGTCAATGACATTTTAAAAGTGTGAAATTAAATGAAATGTTCTGTTTCCTCAGGTTATTTGTCATAAATGCAAGTCTAGGAATGTGATTCTTTTGTAAGTAGGCTGCCATTAAGTCTGGATAACAAAGCGCGTGCAGAGACAGTGAGGATGGGACAGTCAATATTGCTGAAGAATTTCAAGCTTTTGATGTCAACACTAGGGTAAAGAATTAGATGAAAACAGAAGTTAGTATCAGTCTGCAAGTTTGATTTAGAACTGCACCTGTGTGTACTGTGTGAACATGTTCCAACCAATGTATTTTCAATATGCAAATATAGTTCCTAACATTCTGTGCCCTTGGATATTGCTGGACCAGGTGTGGATGGTGTTGGTTGGAGATAAACTAACCAATCTGTCTCCCACTAGCACAGAGCCTTTAATATTTAGTAGGGCAAGGCTAACCTTCACCCAGGTTCTAGGCCTACTGTTCTCTACCCCCAAGTTTTCCTAGTGAATCCAGCACATCTCTGGATTGACACTCATCCTAGCAGTGGGAGCAGCCAGGTCCCTGTGTGCTGTTGGTTGTGAAAAGGGACTGACTGCTGGCCTCTTCTCTCCCTGCAGACTGGTGTTTGCGAAACTCAAGCTCTTAATGATAGCCATAGAGTACAAGTCGGAAAAGCGCGAAAGCAGGTACGTCCAGCGCCACGGCCTTCGGAGTGCTCGAATGCAGTCAAGAGTTCTGCCTGCTTTCCTTTTCAGAATGAACATAGCTGTTTGAAACATCTCAGAATGTGACTAGCATGCCATCGCCTTGCAGCATTTCGCATAGGACTGAAAGGGACTTAATTCTGCCCTCTTCCTCCATAAATTAACCCCATGTTAATGTTTACTAAAATAATTTCTAGTAAAAAGTGCAGTAATACATATGTCTCATCTGCAGGAGGGATTTTACTTATGGAAAATCTTACAATTTTTGTGTTTATAGCGTATCACTTTTAATTAGAGGTCCAGCTTACACTACTGAAAAGAAAAAATTGGAAAACAGATGTGATATCAAAATTCATTATGTCTTTGTGTATTCTCAAAATACAAATTTCATCTAAATGAGTTTGGGAAAACTAATTTAGATATGATACAGGATAAATATAGGATAAATATTTAAATGGTATCTGCTCTGACAAAACTTACATGAATAACATTGTGAAACTTGAAAAGATTAATTAGCCTTGAAATTACCAATTGACCATCCACTTCTGTCAACCAAAAAGAGAAAAAAATTGTTGTTTTTAATACAAATTCACAGATGGGAAGTGTTTCATGCCCCTTTTTGTTTTTGTGCAAAGGGGTTCACAGAAACCTGATTGAACATTCCCATCTTCCATCCTTGTCCATCAGTGCTTTAAACAATATTATAAATGTTCTCTGCAACATGTGGAGGGTCGTATAATAAAAATATGACAATACTGTGTCTAAGAGGAATTTGATTTTCCGCTTTCAAATATGTACTGATGTAGTAAACCTGGATTGATACATACTAGTTCATCTTCTTTGGCCACTTTTAGTGGCCAAAGGGCATTTTTGAGGACAACTGCTTCTTCTCACAGGAGAACCAATTTTATCAATTGAACCATTCTACAGTTTCTGGGGTTTTGAAAATTTAATACTTTGCATTAACTTTCATAATTTTTTTTTATTAAAAGGATCTATAAAACCTGTTAGACATTTGACATGGAAAAAGCAGTGTTACAAATATTTATGAGTATTTCCATGCCCAATAGTTGATTTTGTTGGATTCTACCATATGTTATAAAATGAAAAGTGAAGTGGTCTATATTCTATTGGATATCATTTTTGTTCAGACTGTGCTGATTAAGAAATCCTCGGTTTTTTTACTATCAGAATTTTTATGTTGTATTTAGCTCCTCTGGACTCTTAAAATACTTTTCCATTGAAAGTCCTCATTCTGCATTAGCTAATTGTAAAGCAAACAATCTATTTTTCTGTCTAAGAACAATTTAATCTCTAGCTAGAAAAAGGAAAAATATGATAGTAACAGCAGTGGAACAATTCACCAGATTTTGTGTCTTGAGTATTATTAAGAAATACTTGGTTTCTGTTTTTCTCCTAACAATAACTGGCCAATTTTATATTGCCATTACTTCAGTTGTCATTTACTTGCATAAGTGCTAATATTGGAGTCTTTTGCAGTCATAACAGATTGTTCTTGGCTTCCATATCATTCTTTGCATTAACTTCAGTGGGAGTTGGATTGAGTTCTTAATCAAAAGGTGATGCAGAGGACCCCACAAAAAGTAAAACAGTGTGATACAATCATGTATTCCTTACTTAAAGCCACACAGGTAACAGTTTGCAATAATTATTATAGTAGGGAAAAAGAGCCTAAAATTGCTGGAAGCAATCCTAACAAAGGGATATTAACAGCTGGATTTGCTGAATATGTATGTAACTAGAGGAGAGCATATAAGGTAGTCCCATTTTTTTATAAAACCCTGATCCACAGTAATATCTGCTGATTTTATTAACCAGTGACAATTTTAAAGTCACTATTTGATCAGTCACAGAGCTCCCTGCAGCATGTCTTTGCTGTTCTACTTGTTCCTGTGCTCTTCAATTCAAATATGTTAACTAGATATTTGTGGTTTTCTGATCCTTCAGTCAAACCACAAAGGTAATGCAACAAAACTTCAGTTTCTCACCTCCTAAGTATACTTGTATTTCCATGCATCTTCTTAAATGAAGAGGTGAGGAATTAAAATAAAAGAATAACATAGCTTAGAAGCACAAGCTCTTTTTAAAAAATGTAAATTTGTCATTTTTCAATTATATTTGTTGATGCTGACATTGGAAATATTTTATTCTGCTGATATCCAAATTTCTTCCTGGTAATTCTTCATAAAGCTGAAGTGGGAACTGATGATGGATATTCTTTTAAGCTTTCAGTCTTTATGAGAGAGATGAAAAGTAGATACATGGTGATTTATTTTATAATTATATTTTGCATTCATATTTTGTAAAACTGTTACAGAAGAAGTTTTATATCATTTAAATTTTAGAGAAGCAATGCTAAATAAAACCACAAATTTAGACCATGATGTAGATGGCACCCTTTCATTAAGGGCTAATACTTTCTGCCATAGCTGAGGCAGGTCTCTAAACAGTGTTTTCACAAGCAGAGGAAGTTTTCAAAGCATTCTTTCTCTGTTTAAAGGATTATAAGATCTTACTTCCAACTGTTTAATTTTTTTACTAGTCATAATAAAATGTCTATCTCATTAAAATATGTATCAGATTTTTTACTTTACAGGGAGTTTCCTGTTAAGATTAGTTTCATTTCCCTTCACCACACTGCACACAGAGCTAAAGCAGTGAATGCAGTTTAGGAATGTATGGAGCTCTAAACAGTAGTAATGTGAGGGCATTCTAAATTTCCTGATCCCTTCTTTAAATTTTCAATTCAGTCTTAAGGATAAATAATAGTCCCATCCCATTGAATGGCAGACTTTTATTTGACTGTTAACATCTTTGTTAGATGTAGAATGGCATAAATACTAATTTACCTCTGCATGATGTTTTTTGTCCAGGCAGTCACCCAGATTCTAGTTTTCTAAACCTTTCTGATTTACAGTCAAATTCTGTTAACTCTGCTGTAGAGAATTTGAAATCAATAGTAACTAAAATTACCAGAAATCTGTCCAAGCTAATACTGCTCTACAGGTTAGTGGTAGCTGAGCTTCCTGCCTGCAGATGGTTTTTTTCTTCTTTTTTCCTGACTACTAATAAAGCTCCACAAAACAGAAAGCACTCCTTGATAACAAGTTTTGTCAGTTTAGGTAGATGATTAATAACAACTGTGATTTTACAGGATTGCTTAAAAGCAGATATTCAAGCCTAAATATAAGTTATACAGTTAAAAACATGATAAATGCGTATTAGTTTTCATATAATGGGTAGAGTATCTGGAGGATGTTTATCTTTTTAGGCAACTGCTTCTCATCAAGGTATCTTAATGGTTAATTTTAAAAACCCCATATTAGATTTTTCTTAACCTTTGCATTTAGATATTTGATAATGTTTAAATTATTTCTCAGCTATCAAAGAAATTTCTGAGTTTACAAAACTCAGTTTCAAGTGTTTCTGACCAGCTATTAAAGTCTGCACTCTGTCTCACAATATGAGTTAACCATTCCTTCATCTCTAATTGATTTCTAGGAATGCTAGTAACCTGTGGTTAAGAACAGGAAGCACTTAATCAACTTTTTATCTCCCTAATGCAAGTCAAATACTATCACTTAAAAATGCTCTTTGCTCATTTGGAGAGGTGTTGCTTTTTTGTAGAAAAATGCAAAGGAAACATGGAGAACATGAACCTGAAAATATCTCAGTGTTAAATATATAGCAAAAATTAACTGTTCAAAATTCAGACATTCAAACTCCTCATCTGAAATCCCTTTTAGAGAGATTTCTGCCTTCCGTTTCCCCCTGTATTTTTAGTCTACATAACTAAGCAAGAAGGAAAGCCTAACCAGGATTCTTCCATCCTGCTCCCCATTTATGCTCCTCTTGTAAAATTTTCTCTTTGTCTATCCATATATTTGTTCTCATTCTCAGCAGAAAAACCTTTAAACCTTGAAGGCTTTTAAATGAAGGGTTTTTTTGCTTTTGCTTTGGTGTCAGTTGGTTTCTTATCAAAGTGTTTGATTTGCAATTTTTTTCTTGTCGTTTGCAGAAGCCGAAAGCGGTATGCCCTCTTCGTTACCTTTCCTTCCAACCTCAATCCTACCTTCACTCCTTCTAACTTCAGGACTAATTCCTTGCCAAGAACACAGGAAGATAACATCTTTGTCTATCTTTCTCTGTATATACACACACATATATACCTATATATTCATCTATCTATGTGTGTGTGTATATATATATATCTGTGTGTATATTTATATATGAGCCCCCAATCTCAAAGAGGAGAGAGAGAACAGCATTTTGTCTCTCCAGTGTTTCTTGTGACTCACGCACTAACTTCTTTGCAGGAAGTACAAAATAAAGCAGAATTAGTTTTTTAGGCTTTTTTTTTCCCCTTTGTGGAGTCATTGGTGTATCAGATTGTTGCATTTGAAAAGCAGATTTTACTGTTAATATCTCCTGTCCTCATTTTGACTGTATCATGACGATGTATATTTCGTCTTTACCAGCCCTTGTGCTGCCACGTTGTTTTCATATTCACACCTTCATCGATGTCCTTCTTTCCCCAGAGTCTTCCTTCAAAAAACGTCTTACAATAAAGTAGTTCATGTTCTCTTGCAGTCTCATCTTCCATTAACAACAATCAAATACCTGATTCTTTGCATTTTTGGTCCTGTTTTGAGTCCAGTTACCATAATACAGTACTCATTAAAGCTATTGCACTGTTTCAGAGAAATCGCCATAGTTTGTATTATATGTCACATTCATTTTAATGACATTTATTAACTCATTCTTTAAGATGTTACTGAATGTATTTTTTTCCCAGCTTTGGAGGTTTTTTTGAGATGGCATGTTTTGCATTTTCTTTGCTGTACCATGCTGTGAGTCCCTCTCTAGTCTACATTCTATCATGCTGCTGTTGGTTTGGATGAAGTAAATAAGGCATGCTCTTCCATATCCTTGTCTCTCCTCTTCTCTCTGACCCCAAGAACTTTTTTTTTCATAATTTTTTTGTAGCAGTCTGTCTGACTGTCAGTCTGTCAGTGATGGTCTTTGGAGACCTGCTTTCATTGTCCAGACATTTCAATTTTCTTCTTTATCGTACTTTTCAAACTCTATTTTCCATGTCTGTTCTGTTGTGTATGTTGTATGTGTTGTATGTGTTATATGTATTTATGTTTTAGTCTTACCTTCCTGTAGTTTCCGAGTAGATATGTAATAAGAGAGGTGGCTTCCTGACAGTTTGGCATTATTGATATGATGCAACTGCAGAGAAGTTACTGCAACACTTAGCATCTCCAAGGATCTGCAGCTGTTGCACCTCTACTTTGCTTCTTGCTTTTAAGTATATCTTACCTTGTGGTGAAGGCATGTTAATGCTGGCATGATGAGCAATAAGAACAAGTGTTGTAACAAGTGAAGTTGCTTGCTCCCAGAATAAAATATATTGTTCTGCCTCACTGTACTGATAATTAATCCCTTCTGGAACCAGAAGAAATAATTTGATTGTTTCCAAGTGTATTGAGTCCACAATCACTGTTAAACTAGTTTGGACTATGCCCAAATAAAATACCTCATGCACATCCTGTAGACCATGACTTAGTAGGTACTGTTGTAAAAAACTTAACTCCTGGGAGCAACCTTTTATATGCTTGTAGTAATTAAGCTTTAATATACTGTAGCATGTAATGTGCACTGTGTCTTTTGCCTGTATTCTTTTTAGTGTCTTAGTAGATTTTGCTGTATAGAGCAGTATGGATCATTATGAATTAATGTCAGTGATACAGCCCAGAAGAAAGAAGCAATACTTATGAGTTACAATTAGTATGAAAACTGGTATGTGCACAACTCCCACTATGAGATTTGTGCACCTACGCTGACACTCCACTTCAAAACATACCCTGAAACAAAAAATATTATGTTCAACTACTTCTGTAGTTGGGAATGACATGATATGTTTTAAAAGGCCATTATGCTAATAGTGGTACTTTTTATCTGGGCATAGCATGAAACAATCAATAATAATAAATGGTTTCGTTTAAAAGTGTGGTAGCTATAGTAATACCACAAAATTTTGTTTAAGATAATGTATTCATAGTACTTAAACAATATTATATCTTCCTGATAACTAGATGATATTGCTACTGTTTGAGTTGCATGGGGAATGGTACAGTACATCTACCACAAGGTTTAAAACAGAATTGTTACAGCTTTTGTCATTTGTTTAGTCAAAATTTTGGTGTTTGTGTTTCATTTAATTCAACAAGTGGTCTTTTCTTTTTCTTTAGAATAGGGCGATGGCAGTCACATGAATAGCCATACAGCTGAAAGCAAATAAGCAAAAAAAGAAGTAGGGTTACTTAATCAGTAAAGTTTCCTTGATGCAAGGATGAACTGTTCAATTGTTCTCTGATAATGGATTTCATCACACATGACTTTATTAATCAAAATGTTAAATGTCTAATCTCCTGTTAATTATCCAGACTCAGTCCATAATTGCAAGGAAAGAGAGAGTCAGTTCTTGAATGCATGAGAATTCAATCCCAAAGTAGATGAGATGAATTCCCACCTTTAGTGCTGTCTAAAATGTAAAGTTGAAATTAAGACCAAACAGGAGTAGTCTATAACAGAGGCATGGATAAGGAAAATCCTTAAAAGACCTCTCCTGGTCCGTATCTCTATTAGCTGAACTTATATGTGCTTTCAGTTTTTAGTCTTCATGTAGTGCTGCTAAAATGTAATTTCCCTTGCCTATTTGCTGTGCTGTAGTTGCTGGGCATGTCCACATGCCTTTGTCAGCTCAGCTCAAGGACCTTCCCCACACCCATTTTATGTTAGTAAGATCCCTCTCCTGTTTTTCTCAGAGAAGGCTGACAGTCATGCACACCTGAGGGTCAGCCACTCAACTATGTCTAGATTAAGGGCTTGGGGTTCCATCCATTCACAACCTCAGCAGTAGTGGAAGCCTGCTCAGTTTCAAGCTATGCAAAGCAAATTGTGGAGCTGTGCCACTTAGCAAGTGGCCTGCCAGTAAATGCAAACTGCCTAATGGTGGTTCAGACTCTGACACTGACTGGTGTTTTTCCCATGTAGTTTGCCTGCAGATAGCTGAATATTCTAGAGAACTACAGGAAATGGTTTTTTTTCATCTCCTGCTGAAATCTGTTGTATACTGATCAATTATTAGATGTAATGTTTTAAGTATTCTTGTAATATGAAAAGATATCAGCTTTCTAAGCTGTGTTTTAGACCAAGAAATGTAATGTGAGGGAAAGATGTGTGATATTTGAAAGCAGGAGACAAAAATCACATAGCAGCAGAAATGAGTAAAAACTAAATAGTCCTACCCCAAAGTGTCAGTTCACAAATTCTTACAGTTCAAGTCTCCACTTATTAGGCCCTCCATCAAATGTCTTTAAGTTCAAAAAACCATAGAAGATACACCATTAGTAATGAAAACCTTAGCTTACTTTTAGTGCTTTAAAGGAAGATATAATATGGTATGCTTTAGCTAGGTCAGAATATTGGTGCCTTGTGCAGTCAGTCATCCATGCACTGCCAAAAAGGGTATTGAGCAGCACTCATGTTCTAGAGTAGTTTCAGGTGGATAAGAATGGATGAACAGGTATTTTCATGTATCTGTATTTTATTGAAGGTAGCATCTATACTTAAAACATCAGAAAGATACAAAGCAGTAAGTTAATCACGATTAACACACAGTGAGAAACGTGAACAGATAACTATTCTCCACTGTCATATGAAAAAGTCATCATGTCCTATCTGAAATTTTCATTGGACAATCTATGTAAAGAAAACCATAAACATTTGTCTAGAATTTCTGTGACCTCGTTTGAATTTTTATTTTTGAAACTGTGCATCTCAAATGTGCACTGATTTCCATTTGTGTTTCACCTGCTTATATTTCTGTCAGTCTGGGAGCTCATTTTTACCTGTAGATAATATTCATGATTCTTTCCTGTGCTTTAAGTGTTCACTGTCAGATTGGATGGAGCTCTGAACAATCTGTTCTAGTGAAAAAAGTACCCCTGACCCATGACATGAGAGTTGTAAACTGATGATTTTAAAAGGTCTTTTCAAACATAAATTATTCTGTGATTCAGTCTGTAATTCCTAGGATTCTGACCAAATTCAAGATGATTTCCACATTTTCAGTGTGGGACATTTTCATTGCTCTTAGATGCATGATCCTGCATCTAGTCACCAAGTAAATCTTCTTTAGCAAATGGGGTAACTTCTCCAGATAAGTTCTAAACAAAGGTTTCCAGGGTGCATATTCTATTCCACAAGGGCTTCCTAATTGTAATAATATAAAAAAAATATGGAACTGACTTCTCCTAAGTTTATGGTAGTGAAGTACATTAAATTCCCATTGAACACATTAAATCACATTAAATTTACATGGCTTTAATTGCCATATGTCCTAAATATTCTTGTGTGAAGGAGCAAGCAATCTTGTGAGCCCTGTCATTAAAGGTATGACCCCAGGAATGTATTTCTGGAACTGGATTCATTAAAGAAATTATGACTAAATGTTTTTGAGCTTGCTATTACTTGATTACTTTCTGAGGTAACCTAAACTAGAAATGTTATAAATTACAAAGTTTGATCAAGATCTTACAAACTTCTAAAGTACTTGTCCTTCTTGCTTGGTTTCATGAGTTGATTTAGGAGATTAAAAAATCAAATTGTGCTTTTTGATGACAAAATGTATTTTGAAAAATCAGTGTCATTTTCAGTAATATTTTTCTGATATGTGGCACAGAATGCTTATGGAGTAGCTATATATATTGCTATTAAACCTCTTGAGTTTCTGTCCTTTTTTCCCTTTTCCTTTGCAGCCTTGGAGATAGATAAAAATGAGACATTATCTGAAGCTGTCTCTTAAAGCTCCTATTTAGTTTGCCATGTACTTACATTCTCAACTATGGGGATATATATGCATATTTTCATATTAAAAAAACACATGCATCTCTAAGTAACAGATGGATGCATTTTTCTTGGAATACTCAGAAGACTGTTTTGTTTTTCTTTATGCTGTTTGTTCCCTATCTTCTATTTTAATTCAAAACATTTCCCTTGCTGTATACATTAGAGTGAGTGCTTATCAAAGCATAACTTCAGCTAATGACACTATAGGTGTCATAAGAAATAATCCAGTTGCAGCTTTAATAAGCAGTATATTTCATATGTCCATACATCTCAGTAGAAATTGTTCGTGATTTTGCTCTGGTTATATATCAGTGTGTATATAAGCCCAAAGCTTTATGAGCTTTTGCTGTAACTTTTAGCAAGTAGCAGTGATGGGACAAATTAATTTTCATTTCCAACAGAAGATTTTGCTGCTAGGATCATACTGCATTAACTGTGATCACATCTATATTTTGTGGTTATAAATACACTGTATTTGTGAAAAGAGGCATATGTGAATGAAGTATAAGATTTGAAAAAAATAAAGTCTGTACACTGACCCATGTGAATTGATTTGATGTGTCTCAGAAAACCTTGAGATACAAAATCATGCTCACGATACCTTGCATCATAAATGAAACTAGTTACGTCCAATTTAAGGCTATGTTCCAGGCATCTCAAAAAAACTGCTTCATTTGCTTATTGCTTCATCAAATTTTAGGTTTTGTTATGAGAAGTGAACATTTATAGATCTAGTGGTTACCTCAGTTTGTGGAGTTTGGGTTCTTGAGGTTTGGGTAGGATTTTTTTACTCTTTGGTATGGTTTATCTATATCCAAGAATTGTATTGAAGGAAAAAACCAACCTGGATCTATGTAAAGAAGTGTGTTCATCTGTTTTCACTGAAAAGCTGTAACACTTATGTGACTTAAGAATCAAGTAAGGAAATAAATATATTTTTCGGGTAGAGCAGTACCCATTCGTACCTAAGAAAAACAATCAACCCAAACTATACTACAAGACCTTTTGTATTTTATAAGGAACGGTATAATAAACACATGGGATTAGCCTCTGAAGGTTTTTTGAGTTTAGCAGCTAAATTCTCAGTGTAATAGCAGGTTGCTACATACTAGCAGGCAAGGAAGGAGGAGGAAAGATGGAGACTATGATGGCCAGTACAGCACTCTGCAGGTGCTAGTAAGTACTTTGTGGGCTCAAGTGACAAGAGCTGGTGCAGGAAAGCTAAATTTTCCAACCTGTTTTTGACCTGAGTGATGGATTTAATATGAAAAAATTCTTATGTGGTTCTTTTTTTTTTTTTTTTCTCTCCTGTTTTATTCCATCTTAAACCTGTGAAAATACATTTTTAAACTTCATTAGGTAGTTTTCATTGCAACTGCAGTCATTAGGCTCAATTCACTAAAAAGGAAATACTATATATGGCACTAGATAGTAGTTGATGATGGATGATACTAGTTTAGCTTTGTAACTTTATTTTGTCCCATTTATTTGTGTGCATAATACAGGTGTTATTTACACCATCACATTTTGTTTTTTGCAGATATTAGGAAAGTGTGCTGTGGAGATGAACCTGCTTTCTGGGGTGATAGCTCCAGTGCCCATAGTTCTCCCCAACTTTTTATTTGTTGCAAAGCTTGAAACTGAATGAAGGAAAGGGAAGGATATCTGGGTAGATGCTTTCTTTAAGATTTAATTTCTGTTCCAGCCTCTGACACAGGCTGTCTGTGTGAGAAGGAGATGATAATTAAAACCAAACTTTCTGCAGCTGATCTCTGATTAAGTATATTTATTATTTTGGGAATCAAGAGGCTGGGCATGCTGAGCATTGCCACAGCAAAGGTTCCTAGGAAGTGTATATGGAGCTGTGTAATATTAAACCCTTAGAAAGAGTTGGCCTGTAGGCAGCCCAAATTAATTAGTACTGTATCTCATAGTGACTTAATCTTTCCTCTGTAAAATGGGGTAATACTAAATCTTCATTCTTCCTGTAAAAGAAATTATGTGTTCGTGAATCTTTTGCATGCTGTAGTGATGAATGTTGCAGAAAAACACACAAGAAAAATATGATGCTGATTTTAAAGAGAGATAAATTACATGAAGCCATGCCTGAAGTAATGGCAGTAAAACTCCACTGAATGAAGTTTCAGATTGTAAGAAGGAAGGAGTTTGTGGGTATTAAATTGAACTGTATCATAAGATTTACATAATAGGGGTTGAAATGTGACTTCATGACCAACCTTTTACTTCTGAACTCAAGCACTTTATTTTGTGGCCTGCATATTCTTGTCACAGGGCCTTGCAGGCATGTGGAATTACACAAAACAATATGCACATTATTAATCTTTCAGATATATTATGTTGTCATACTAATTTATTCCTAATGTGTAGAGAATAAAAAACATATTGAACAAGAGATGTACTGAGATCCATTTTCCCTCCCAACAATAGCATGAAAGACTTTGGACTTTCAAATTCTAATAATGTATGTCTGTTCAGCATTGTGCTTTATTTATTTTTGTGTGTATGTACTTCCCTAAAATCAATTTTTGCTAGATGGACAAGTGTTTACATTCCTGGTAGTCCTTATTTACTCTAAATTGCATATGCATACCATTACTATATTTTGAGTTAGAAAAGCTAAACTCTAACGAAAGACAAAAAAGAGAAAACTTTTGAAAAGCTATATTAAGTTTTAGAGAGTCAGAAGCTAAGATGTATTACACATGAATAAGACTAACTGTAGAATATATTTATATTTATCTGTATATTCATATATATTTGGGTACTTTGGAAAACGCCTTACCTAAAGTCTAGAGTTAAATTATTTTGGAAATAAGATATTTCATAGACATGGAGTACCTCACTTGTTGATACCAGTTCCTTTGTCAAAGTTAGCTGAGGCTCTTCTGTCATGGTGGTTGGGTTATTTTTGTTCTTTCGTGGCTGCACAGCAGTGCTTTAAAAATTTTCTATTCATTTTATGTTTTTTCAGCTGTCGTGACTGGTTGTCTTGTACCATTCCCCTTGAGTGTATGTGTGCATTTATTATTTTAAACAATAACATTATATGTCCAGATAGGGGTCCCATTAACTTTCTATTTCACTAGAAATTGACTAAAATTTGCATCAAAGGCTTTAGTTTCATAAGTGATGTTTTTTGTTGTTACTGAGTGGTGGTGGTTGATGTTTCTTTCCTTTTCACCATATTGTGAATTTCTCACCACTTTGCATGACAGAGCAAGCAAACAGGAATGCTCAGCTTCACACTTCACGTTTCTGAGAGGATTTTGTGTAGACTTAAGCAAAAAGCTGACAGCAGATGTAAGCACTTAGATGATGTGATTATATCAGAGGCATTTGACTATCTCAAACTAAAGTTTTGTAAAAAGCATGTGAAACTGTTATTTGATTGGAAATATTAGGGAAGAATGGCTTAAAATTTCCTTGCAGCCTTTCATAACTAGTGGGTCCCCTATAACAGAATCAAATAAAGCTAATTTGGAAGAATCAGTTAAAATTAATATAAACTTATTGTTTTGTTGGTTTTGTTCTTGTTTCACTGAGCAGTATATTAATCAATCCTGGAAACCATGTCAAGATTCAAGAAGGTACCTTAGGATTCTTCATTGCAAGTGATGCCAAAGAAGTAAAAAGGTAATTTGTATGTTTTTATCTTTGAATAGGGACAAATATATTTAATTGCAGGTTTTTTCTTTACATGTAAATGCTTCTCCTACTTTTCGTTATTATGTGTTTTAAAATTCTGAGGGGTGGTTGGGTTGTTACTCTTGAGCCACCTATGTGCATTTAGTTTTCCTAAGTATCATCCTAAATATCAAGAAAATTAAATTTGCAGCAGATAGGAAAAGAAAGAGTCTGGGTTTTTGAGTCCTCCTAGAAAATGTGCAATATTTTAATTTGTTTTTTTCTATACTTATTGTGTCTCAGAGGAATTACTGTGAAAGAGGGAGACAGGGAATACAGCTCTGCTAGTTTCAGTTTTAGAGGAGTTCTTATCTACACAGACTTTAGCAAAGTCTTGCTGCGAGTTAGCTACTGTGTTCATTTTGTAATTGCATTAGCAAAATATTATTTATGTTCTTGTCATATTTCTTTAATGGAACTGCAAATTCTATGGCCTTATAATAATAAATCAAACTACAAAAGTGCATTGTATCCATTGCAGACAACTTCAGAGGCTCAATGTACCTGGCTGTACTAGATTTGGAATGCATGAAAAGGAGTCTTATGCTATTGTGTTGAGGACCAAATGCATGTACTCTTGTTTATTAGGATTATAGTATGCTTGGAAGGAACAAAAGAGCAATGTGATAAAGGAATTTTTCAAAGAAAAATATTCAATGCCCCTATGATTAAAAAAAAAAAGAAGAAGAAAAGGAGTATTTGCAGCTGAGTTCTTCCTCATAATTTATACCTTTGTTATGAGTCATGCAATCAGATTTTTACTGATGTTCTCCAGGAGTTGCGTATTTTAACTGAATCCTATACTTAAAATGATAAAGTGTTCAAATGATACCCTTTATTAAGTTTCAACCGTTTAGGATTAAATATAGTAAAACAATACCTAACCATGCACACTTGCTATGAATACTTAAAGAAAGTCAAATCACCAAAACAGTGAAATTGGAGAACTTAAATTCTATTTTTCTTGAAAGAGGTGAGGTAGTTTTTTCTAGGTGGAACCCCCAGAGCAGGGCAGCAGTGCTGCTGTCCTGTCACGTCTCCAGCAGCATCTCTGGAGCGTGTGCATCCTGCACTGCCCCAGGGGCTCTGCCTTGCAGCATGCAGGTCTCTTCCTCTCTGCTGCTTTTCTCCAGTTGAATATAGGGAGCTGTCTTCACACTGCTTTACTGAGCTGCTAGTTTTCTTTCATTTATAAGGCATTTTACACTCTCCAATGAACTTTTTCTCAGACTGTAAGTGAAATGGCATACTATTTTAACTGCTAAGGTTAGGGAGAAGTGAACTCATTAAGGAGTTTAGAGAAATTTTTCACACCGTTCATCTGCCACGTTTTATTTGATAGTGAGCATGACACAAGATTTCCAATTCTGCCTTGGTTTTGGCAGAAGGTTTTGTTTAGAAATATCCTGCCTCCCTTGCCACGTTTGTTAGCTGCTCTGTGCAAAGCAAATGGTTGTCAGATGTGTTTCAGCTAACAAAGCCAATTATGAAAAGTGTTAATTTCACTCTTTGAGCTGTGAATCAGAGTCAGAAATATGTTCTAAAATTGAAGTCTTTTGGAGGGGAAAGAATGATTTTTTAATAAAGCATAATTAAACATGTTTTATACCTGAAATGCAAATTAAGTTATTCTGGCTTTGTTAGTGAAGACATTTCAGCTCCCTTAAGCTAAAGTTACTCATTTGTATATCCCACAATGAAATATAAAATACAATGTTCAATTACTTTCTGTTGGAATCACTTTTCCATTTTTAGAATAGCTTCCCATAAGAAGCAATTATACCTACAAACAATTATGCCTAGATAAATAGCTTCACATAAAATGTTGACTGTTTAAATATAATACAAGCTACATGAATTGCATCTTCATTATTCTTTATTCATTTATATGTTAGCACTAGCATCAGAAATCCACATTCTTCAAATCCACTTAACTTACCCCAATTATCTAGAATAATTTTATTACAGCAATCACTTCAGGTGATTATTCTTTGGACATAAGGTTGAAAGTACCCTTTAGGACAATTGTCCTGCAGTAAACTTTAGGAACACGATCTCTAGGAATTACCAATATCCAGTTCCTGTTATGAAGATTTTGTGAGGGAATATTTGTTGTAGTTGATTCTTGTTTAATAAAGGGGCTTTACAGCTGGTCTGGAGAGAAATTGTCAAAATTTGAGGCAGTTTTTCCTCCTGGACATTTTGCCATTGACTCATGGTTTAAAAAACATTTTCTTTTCATTTCCTTGGAAGTAGTTTATGTTCTTTTTGGTGGAATGTGAATATCTTGAAGACCAGAAACTTTCTGCAGCAAAGTATACGTGCTCAGAGAAGACATTTTCCTTTCACATTTTGCATCCTGGAAATACTAAGGCAGTTCACAGCCTGAAAGAATAATCTTCCTGGAAGTTTCTTAGCGAAATATAGCATGCTATGTGTAGACCTCACATATTCCATTGGTAGCTTCATGCTACATTGCTTTTAGAAATGTTAATAGCCTTCAGTGAGGTCTCCCTGTAATTTCAATTTGTATTTGAACAAATATGAAGCATTGATGTGGTTCATCTCTTGTATGCTAGACCTGCTATCTTTTCCCCTGATGGGTCACTTAACTACCAGTCCACCTGCAGTGGCCATGCTGTAGTTAATCTAGCAGAAATAGTAGTGATCATCCTGGCTGCAGGGCCAAAGGCTGTATTTAATCAGAGGCTGTGCATTAATATTGGTTTGGGTTTGGTTTTTTTCATATTTTGGATTGTAGATTGTTTTGTTTCAGTGGCCTCCCAGCTGTTGTAGCAATCCAATGATCTCACAGTGTCAGCAAAATATACGGCTGGTTGCAACGTGGGTTTTTGTCTCTTACTGCCAAATTGTATTGAGAAATATGCAATAAGGGGGGATAGAGAAGATAGGCAGGGAGCTGACCTATCCTGAGTATAGGCAAATGCAGGGAGAATTCATCAGGTTAAAAAGTATGTTTCATTTGCTATGCCAGCAAGAATCCTGGTAAACTGTAATTGTCCTGTTAGAGTCCAGCGGGATGAGCCTCATGAAATGTGCCATGGCAGCCTTACATGACACGTTAACTTGGCAGTCATGATTGAGCTCTCCTGTGGGCAGTCTGACGCATATTTATTAAATCAGAAATTTTAGAAAATCCTATATAAAGTTAAAAGTTCGTCCTTTCTCATTTCCCTATTTCTCCTTGTCCTGGCATGGGGTATCCAGAGCTACCCTGTGCATCCTGTTCCGGTGTCTCACCACTCTCATAGACGAGATCTTTTTCCTAATATCTAATCTAAGTATATCCTCTTTCAGTGTAAACCCATTCCCCCTTGTCCTGTTTCTACGTGCCCTTGTAAATATTTGTGCCCCCTCTCACTTGTAAGTTCTCTTCACGTATGAAAAGGCTACACTTGGGTGACCAGAAGCCTTCTCTCTTCTGGGCTGAACAATCCCAGTTCTCTCGGCCCTTCCTTGCAGGAGAGGTGCTCCATCTCACTAACCATCCTGGGGGCCTCCTCTGCACTCCCTCCAGCAGGTCCCTGTCCTTCCTGTGCTGGACCCCAGAGCTGGATGCCGCGTTCCGTGTGGGTCTCACCGGAGTGGAGCAGGGGGACAGAGTCCCCTCCCTTGTCCTGCTGCCCACGGGGCTTTGGATGCAGCCCAGGACACGTTTGGCTTTCTGGGCTGTGAGTGCACTTTGCTGCCTCATGTCCAGCCTCTCATCCACCAGCACCTGCTCTGCACCTCCTGTCTTTCAGGTGTAGTGACACCACCACTCAGCTTGGTGTCATCTGAAAATTTGCTGAGGGTGCACCTGATGTCTCTGTTTTTGTCATTAATGAAGGTATTTAATAACACTGGTTACAGTACAGATCCTTGAGGGACACCACTAGTTACTAGTGCATGGTGGGGCTCTGAGCCATTGACCACTACCCTCTGGGTGTGACCATCCAGCCAATTCCTAATCCACCCATGGAATCCATCACCCCAATTTGGAGAAAAGGATGTCGTGGGGGACCATGTCAAAGGCTTTACAAATGTCTGGATAAATGACATCTGTAGTGCTTCCCTACCCACTGATTTAGTCACTCCATCATAGACAGCCACTGGTTGCTCAGGCAGGATTTTCCCTTGGAGAAGCCCTGCTGGCTGTCTTGAATGACCTCCCCATCCTCATGTGCCCCAGCACAGCTTCTGGGAGGATGTGTTCCATGGTCTTTCCAGGCACGGAGGTGTTCCCAGGGTCATCATTTCTGCCCTTGTTAAAGGTCAGCGTACAGTGTTGATCATACAGTAATGATCAAATGTACAACCTGAAAAATTGGCGCAGGGTGCTAGACAGTCTTTAAAAAAATCTCCCTGATAGAGCTGATAAGAACAAAAAATTTGTTTTTTGTGGGAAAGTTCATTGGATGCTCTTTTTTCTAAGATGAAAAACAAATTAACTAATACGTTGTGGCATCATTATCATGAATTCTTCCTATTTTCAAATAAAAGTATATTGAAAGAAATACTAATTTGAAGCCTTATGTTTGAAATTAATGGTCTTGCAGCAAATATTTCCTACTGTAAATGTCCAAACTTTTTCAAAGATTAAAGGAAATTAGCACTGATGCGTTTAATTAATTGGTCACTGCAACAAGAGGAAATATGGGACTAATTTCATTGGTATGGATTAAGAAATGTGTCAGTTTTTCCATTCTGTCTCTCCAGGGCATATTTTTACTGCAAGGCCTGTCATGATGATATCACGGATCCCAAAAGGATAAAAAAATGTGGCTGCAAACGGCGTAAGTAATATTTCTATCCCTCCCTTCCTCTCCTTTTCATGAACTGTTCAGCCCTGAAGAATACCTGTACATGCATTTACACGTTTTACTCAGTGGTGCAGAAAAGCTAAGAAATAAATACACGGCAACACAGTAAGTGCTATTTGGGTTTCTGAAGGCCATATGTTTTTATTACATTTCACACCACTCACACCCGTGTCTTCATTAAAAAGTAAGTTAAAGTCAAAGCTAACAAAAACTGAAGAATTAAGTCAAGCTGTATATAACAGTGGAGGTTTCTGAGTTAAGAATTAGCCAACAGTGAAGTTTTTCTCTCATTCAGAACATGCAGAAATTCAGTAATTTCAACAGTTTTCTGTAAGGTAAAGAACTTCTGTCTGTTTTGGTGAATCTGATTCTGCAAAAGAATAAACTAGGGAATTATAGTTTATCGTATAGCTATTGAAATAAATTTTTGTTGAAATAAATGAACAGTTTTAGTGGAGGAAAGGTTTGTCTGAAAGAAATCAAATATTAGTGCCTCTTACATATATCCTTTTAGCTGTAATTCTAATATTAGGTTAAGTTCTTAAACTGTTAGGACAGTTTGTCATGAAAAAATAATTAAGTTTCTGAATGGAGATTAGACTTTGCATCTGAATTTCTATAAATATGTAGCAATAAGCATTTTACCCATATACATTGAAAGGACCTTTTTCAGGAACTTCAACCAAAGATGTGTTTGACCCATGCACATTTGTAATACCGATGGCAAAATTATTTAGGAATCAATTTCTCATTGAATATATATATATTTATCTGCATTCCATGGTATTCTGCCATGAAAAAGATCATTCAGTTCAAAAGTACTGATTAGGTAATTGAAAGATCTCAGAAGAGTTTGATCATGCCTATTTTACCATAACTTTTAGCAGGGAAAAAGCTCTCTTATTTATAGCTTGAGTCTGCATTATAGTGCACTATTATAGAGGATGGAAGAAAGCCTAAGCTGAACATTCTCTGTCTTTTGGAATACCTGAAATGGATGAACTCTTGAAGACCATTTTTAAAAGAAAAAAAATATCCTGAAATTTTTTTAAAGAACTCCTCCAAAACACCAAGAGTGTGGAACAATGGTATGATAGGGAAAAAGCAGCTGGAACTGACAGGAAATGGTATTTATCTTCCCAGTAGCCACAAGGAGAGCAAAGCACATGGAAAGCATGCCTGATGTGGAAGGAATGTATGCCTTGCCTAACATATTGGAAAAAAATTGTTCAAGAACAGTTTATCCATGTGAGAATGTGACCTTTGAACTGCTGCCAAAGCCAATGAGTCTGCTGAGTAAGTTCTGGTGAAGCCAGTTGCAGATGCCTCAGGGTGCCTGTAACTCTCAAATGAAATCTTTTTTCTAAATTATTCAACACTTAAAGAGAAATATGTTACCTGCTTAATTTTATCTGGTTCTGTCAGAAAAAAAAAAAAACCACAACAAAAGCTATTTTTATTTTCTGCTCTACTCCTCCTTCACATGGTGTATGCTTTTTAAACATGTCCTGCTTAAAAAAAGAATAAATCCCAAAGATGTTTCACTTTAATGTGAGAGCTACACTTTTCATCATCATCTGTTAGAAGATAGGAATCAGAAACTCACATTATAAAGGTTAAGGAGCCCTTTATTATACATTGATGAGAATCAGGGTAACTCTCAGTATTTAGAAACCTGGGAGGAAACAGGGTCTGACCCAGCTAACACAATGGATATGACCAGCAGAAAGGCCATGGAGAGGCAAGAGTAATAACTTGTGTAAGTAGCAGTCGGAAGGGTTACAAATGGCATGGTCACACATCACTCCAATAAATGAAAGGGTTTGGGCAGATGAGCAAACAAAATGATGGAGTTAGTGAGGCAGAAGAAGGAGGTGGCTGTTAGAGCTGGTGCAGTAAGCACTAAGGAGCGAATCCTCTCAGTCAGGTGAGAAACAATGGTCAGCAAGAATAAAACCTCAACTCGCTTTCATCATCTCCCCTCTCCTCAATCTGCCCTCTCTCCTCCTGTTTCTTAGACACACAAGGGGTAACAGATACCACGATAGCAGGCAGCCCATAGTAGAGCTGAGAACAGCTTTCAATGAGGAGCATGCTCACAAGTACTAGAAATAAGGCAATTACTTTGCTTTTAAAGAGCGATCAGTCAGCAGAAAAAATGGAATGATGAATTTCAATAGTAATTAGTGATTTTTGTTTTTCAAATTCTGTTGAGAATTTTGAAATTCCTTTTATGGGACCTGTTTTTTGAGTTTGTTTGTAAGGTAAGTCTTTAGTGCAGTCTGTTATTCACGTAAAATGTTTTAGCTTTCAAATCACTGATCACTTTTGAAAAAACTTAGATATGTTATCCTCTGTAAATGATGCAAACAATTGGTCTTAAAAATGCAATTCTAACCAAAACAAAGCATAAATTGAGAAGAATTTTCCCTGTTATGTTAGGAAACTCAACTTCTCTGTCAGCATATAATACATCACTATGCCAATTTGATTTTTGATGCTGCATACACACACATCTATGTGACAAATACATGCTTTAATGAGCAAGTAACATAGTAATTAGAGGCAACTGAATGTGGAAAATATGTAAGATAAAAGGAAAGGTTGTATATAAAAATGTTGACATGTTCAGGTGAATTAAATGTGAAAGAATATCTTTACATGGAAAACTTAATTATGGTGGCTCTAATTAATGCAGCTTCCCATGATGCTTAAGACCCACATTCTTTAATAATGCATCTGAGGTTGCACTTCAATTTAGATGCTTTCTGAACATTAGCTTGGGGTATTGTAGGGGTCTAAACATGAGTCTGACCTATATAGCCATTTGTCCAAATTTGTTGGGCCTAATATCAATAATTCAGGGCAGATCAGTACATTTCTACAAGGCAAAGGATAATTCATGTAATCCTGCTTTTCTTTTGCAGTTTCTTTGCCATCCCTTTCTCCTTACCCATCCCACTCCCTAAATAACACACAAATGCTGATGGCATATTGTCCAAAGAAATACTTGTGTGGAAATTCTATTCGCAGACTGCTAATTTTTTTTTTAATGTTTTCAATCTCTTTCCTATTTCATTTAACTGTAGTTTTTGCAGCAAGAGGCCAAATATATGTATATATTTATATAAAAAGCAACCACGTTGGGATGAAATCTCTAAACCGGATGACCTATTCCTCCTGTTTCTTTAATTATGTGTAACAACTATGGTCTAATTTTTTATATATTTTTTCCAGTGACAGTGCTTGCTGTGAACGGTGGGGGTTGAACCCCAGAGGGGACAAATCATGTGTACGTTGATGTGTTTGAAGGAATTTCTTGTAATCGATGACAATTGACAAACTTTTGATTTATTTTTCCTCTTGCTGCCTTGGAACACGGCCCCTACTATATTTTAACTGCACACTGATAGTGATCTATTGTGAGTAAAAATGGGTTCCCTGTAGCCCAGAGTACAGTCCAACCTGTCTTTCTCTAGCAGAGAGTATTTTTGTTCAGTATTTTGGTTCTTTTCTTTATTTATGTTGCATGTAGCAGTGCCGTCATACCCACAAGTTTCTCATTGTTTACACCAATGGAGTTTAGGGTGACACTGAAGAAAATACAGCAGTTTCCCCTTCTTCCACCTATTTGCCCCTTTTCTCCACAAGCGTATTTTTTATCCCTAAATGAAAATGACATCTTGGCAATAGGATTTCCTTTAAATTATTCTAGAGATCTCTTATGAATTTTTAGGGATATTGGTTAGGCTGGGGTTATTGCTCTATAGCGCTCTTTGCCTGGTTAAATACAATTGAATTGTCAGGTCCCTGTTTAGTTTTTCGGTGCTTTGTCCTTTCCATCGCACTGCTGACACAAAGAGTAGCACAGCAGTCTTTTACTGTCCTTATCTAACCTTCTTCTCCCCAGTGGCAGGAAAAAAAGTTACAGGGGAAAGCCAGACAATGAATTAGAAATGTGGGTTTTAATGTATAAACCCAGAGATATCTTCAACAAGAAACAAGCTGCAGTGATTATTTTTCTGAGCTTGCTGGCTTTGACATTACTTACATAAGTAGACACACACTGACTTTTCAGGACCTTAGCTGTAAAATTTTACAGTATTATATAGAGAATATGAACTTTATGGACCACTTCATGTCAATCTAGGTCATACCACTTAAAAGCCTACAGAATCTATGAAGGCTCTCATCAGCCACTTTGTGTGTACACTTATGGTAAATACAGCATTTGGGACATGGAAAGAATTTGCTGCTTAGAAATACAAGTGCTCCAAAGAAATGTTCTGGTCATGTAGGGCAGTGTTGGGATTACATGGGCTTGTTCTTTCAAAGAGCAAGGGGGATCAAGTATCTCATGGCTGCAGTGCCAGATTGAGGCTGTAACTTCACTGTGTAACTGCAGCTATTCTAAGTAAAGGAGGCCATGAAACTTGAACATTTTACCAGATATTCTGAATTTACTGTGTGAAAACACTTCAGGTCTTAATCAGAATGGAGATGTTTTTCCCCTCTCAGCTCTACACTCCGTAGGATCGTGCAAAGTATCAAAGAATAATTTATGCTCTTGATGAAATCGTGGCCTTCTTGAAATTATGGTGGCCTGCATTATGATTATCATTATTTACTATTTATTTTATTGTGGTGCAAACTACACTAAAGGATTGATATCTTGTTGTGGAAGAAAATATTCAAGGAGAAAACAGAAATTTCTCCAAACATCTATTTTTAGCCAGTAGATAACACGGCAGAAAGATGAAGCAGCAGGAAAAAGCATATTGTGAAACAGGTCAGCATGATAAGAATCAACAGTAAAACAAACTGTAAAACAATAAATAAATAAATTTCTGTGGATGAAATGGCAAGTCCTCTTGACTTTGAGGCAAAATACTGGAAATAATCTGTATTTCTCTGAAGCAATGTATTTATTTAAAATATGTTCTTATGTTGAAACCTTTCTGAACTAAAGAAATTTGTTAAAATGGTAATAAATAAGTAAAGGAGTTCTTCATGCTATGAAAGAACTACAAAAGAAAAGCTCATGTAGTTTTGCTTTGGTTTTTTTCCATTTCCCCAATAGCTTGTTTAGAAATGCAGTTTGCTTTGAGAGTACACTGGCTGAGAGTCTTCTGTAAGGTAATGAAGGAAAAGTCATGATCAGATTTGAAAATTAAAATGAATTGGTCTATAAATGTGCCATTACATCAAAACCTGTGAGTCATTCTTATATCTACTAAAATAGGGCAAGATGTCCACTCAGGTCTCCTGCTGTTTTTAAAGTTCTGACATAAAGCAGCACCATGTGAATTGGAGCAAACAAGTTGTCTTTGATGGCAAAAATTGCGAGAGTGAACAAGCTCAGTCGCTAGTCTTAAAGTCTTCTTGTAAAAATTAAATAAGGAGGGATAGATTTGCCTGTTGAGTTAAGGTTAATATATTCTCACCACCAGTTAAAGGTGTGCTGCTGTATTTCTCAGGAAACTGAAACTGTGCTGGGGGCAGTCCTGTCTGTGTTTCAGTCCCATGGTGCTAACCAGCATTGCTGGCAGGCGATCGCACCGCTCTGCTCGCCCTTCAATGCTGATGATTTTCCACTCATAGTTTGGACCACGAGAACTCGATGAATTGAAATAACACTGTGCATTTCAATTCTGAAGTGTTTTGGGACCTTTTTACACCATTCTGTGGTCAGGAAACCTCCCGCTCCTGCTCCTAAGCAGCTGCTAGCTGAGGGAGCTCCACTAGATGTCATCGGAGCTCCACTCTGGCTGCGCTGAGCGCAGGGAAAAGCGCCGCAGTGGCGGGAGCAGCACCAGGATGGGTACAGCCTATGGTTACAAAAAATCAGCAAAGAAGGAATACTTTGTTCTGCTTTCTTTAAAGGAAAAAAAAAAAAAAAAAAAAAAAAAAGGAGCTGTTCCTTGACATTTTAGGTAGAGAATAATCTGCAGTTTCCTTTGCTTATTTTTGCAGCTGGAAATATTTCCCATTACTGTTAGTGAACTCTAAGTAACACTTCAGATCCAGACAATTTACACATTTTAACTGTAGTTTTTGAGTTCAGAAAGTAAGGTATTGTGAGAAGCTTAGACATCTGGGGAAATATCCTTTCTCTTATAGAATGGAAGGCTACTGCCTTCTGTGAAAAATTGCATCCAAAAGTTTCTAGAAGTATATCTTTACTTTATAAATAATTGAAAGAAACTTTGCTCTCCTTTTGCTCTTAATGAGTAGTTCATATGTGCCTTGCTTTTTAAATTATTTAAGCAGTCTTAACTTAATGTACATAAAAACTTCCCCTGATCCTTGTACTGATTAGTTTTACAAATGTTGTGTGATTGTCGTCATATTAAGTAAAAGGATCTTTTTTTTTTTTTTTTTTGCTATTATTATACAACTTAAAACAGGGAAGTAATTTCCTTTATGCCCCAACTTTTGTTTTCACCAGTATCGAATTACAATTCTATTCAACATTTATAACACATCTAGGAATAGAAATCAGTTGATTCTTATGCAGGTACTACAGGTGTCAAATAAATTTAACACACATCCAGAGGCTGTTCTTAAGGTCCCCCTGTCTCTTTGATGATTCCCATTTTCTGTTAATGTTTATGGAAGTTTTATAGAAAATGTATGTGCGTGGCTGAACCATTTAAAATCATTTCTGTCTTGTCTTTGACCTTGTCATTAGTCATCCCTACTAAAAATGTGTGTTTTGTCGTATTTAAAATAAGTATTTGGTGTGAATGTAACTGACTATATAAAAGGAATGAAGAGTAACAGCATGTTTTCTTTCCAAAAGTTATTGCTCTGATATGCAGTTGCTTATATACTGGTTAAAACCCTTATGGCAAGTCCTTTCTGCTACTTATATTTCCAGGTCCAAGCCTGTTTCCTGCATGTTAATGATGTGAAATATTCAAATGATGCATGATCTCCAGAAGAACTGACAGTAATAGTTAAAAACAGTCCCTGAAGGGCATTACTTTTGAGAAACGCCATCGTGTCCTTCCCCTATTGAAGAGAAGGCCTTAAATTTCCAACTTTATTGGTTTAAGTCTGATGAAAATGATACAAAAAGTTTTCCTTACCAGGCTTCTTTGCCCCTAAGGATTATTTCTTTTTAATTTTCATAAATGTGTCCTATCCTATTATTGACTGTTGACAAGATATGGCCAGAAGTAAATGAAAACCAGGGACTGTTACTAACCAACAACATAGCAGTTGAGAATTTCTGAGCAGTGTGTTTTGCTACAGTGTTTAATTAGAAAAGGTCCTTCAAAACAGCTATAATTACAGCAAAATGGGCCTGTTTTTTTTCCTCACCTCCTGTTAGTGTGTCTCACAAATGCCCTTTATTTTTCTTTCATTTCCTTAAAAAATAAGAAAGTAGGCATACTGGAAAGACTGTCACACTTTTGGTAACTTATTTCACTTTTCTTTTACTGTCCAACTTTTCAACTTTGAAGAATGTGTTGGGAAGAGTTAGACAGAGGGAAAACATGGGAAAATGCTGTTTTGAATTTTCTGTGTAGTTTGAATGTGTATGCATCAAAAGCTGCAGTGGAAACCTTCTTACTAAAAGCCAAGCTCTGAGGAATGATGTACTATGCAATGAACAAGCCTGATGCTGCATGATGAATTTCTGAACAGCTGTAAGATAACTCTACTAGGATGCTAAGAGAACATGGCATTAGTCATGTGAGCAAAGTTTTAGAGGAATGGAGTCGCTGCTGAAGAGATCACTCATTCATCTCCCTCAATGCCTGTTTTCCACAATCATAATGTTACCCTTGCTTGACAAGTATACTGTATGGCAAGCCATCAAGGCCTTAGAACAGGACTTGACCCATTTGAGTGATTTCAATCCCTCTTTCCTGGTGACTGTGGGATTAAGAAACTGGAAAAAAAAATTCTTTTAAATTTAATGTCATTACCATAATGCAAAAAAGACATCCTAAACTGAAGGTACAGGCCAGACAAAAATTACCTTTTTTCTGCATTTGCTTTTAAGGTTTTGTTTTTGCCTGTCAGTGTTGTTTTGTTTTTAGTATAATTGAGTCAGTTCAATCTAAACCATTACCAAAAGTTGGTTCAGTGCAACATGTGAAACAATCTAAATGGCCTTTGGATTTCTTGAGATGCAAATGTATCTGATTCAGAAGACATAAAAAATTCCAGAATGGTAATCATACATGCTTTTATAAAATAGGATACTCTGTATTTCTAGAAATAACATAACAAGGACATTCAGATGACTAAAAGATAAAGATGTTCTATCCAACCTGGCACTTGTTTTGGAACTAAAACCTTATTCTACATTCAGTTATTTTGTTCTTGATTGACTTATTTTTGACTCCAGAGCAGAAACCGTGCTAATGATTGGTTCAGCATGTTTCACTGGATCAATGCTCTATGTGCTTTTGGTGATGCCTTATTTGTGAACTGATCTTAATGTTGAACCTATTTACCATTTTTAGTTTTGTCTGTTATATGGGCAAATTTTGATATTCTGTCAAGAGTTAATTTGAATTCCTGAAGATACAATGTAAGCAAAATTAATCTTTTGGAAAATCTTATTAATATCTTGTAACTCTTTAATAATGTGTGATTAATTGCAGTAAAGGAGTTCCTTGGCACAGTTTAATACAGAGAAATTATTATAATATATTATAATATAATATAATAATAATTAAGAATATATGTATTTATATATATGTATATATATATGTGTGTGTATAATGTGTGTATGAGTGTGTGTATGTAAGAATATATGTGTGTGTGTGTTTCTGTGTGTGTATACATACATATATATATTTATATATAAAGAAATTTCTGATTTCTACAGTTAACAAGATAGGCCAAAAATATCTCCTGGACTAGCAATTTTTGTTTTCATTTTAACCCAATGGTATTAATTGTGCCAAGGGAAAAGCATATTCTCAGTATTCTGTGCTTTTACTGTGTTCTATTTTGATCCAAACACTTGACTGTGAACAGTAATTTTTCCCCATGACTGCGGTCACCCTCTAAGACTGAACAGAAATAAAGAGCAATTAATCTTTTGCCCTACTTTTAATGTACAGCCAAAGTGTTATCAATAATCTCGTTGCATTTTTTTTTCCTGGGTCAAGACTGTTAACATTAACTAAGGCCTGTATTAAATCCCTTAAATTACCTTCCAGCTGCCTTGTTATATATATAACCTTGCCATTAACCTGCTGCTCTTCCTCTCCTCCCATCCAACACATGGTTATAGCCAAGATGTCCATCTACAAGAGAATGAGACTGGCATGTTGTTTTGATTGCGGACGCTCTGAGCGTGACTGCTCTTGCATGTCAGGCAGTGTACATAGTAACATGGACACCCTTGAGAGAGCCTTCCCACTTTCTTCTGTCTCTGTTAATGATTGCTCCACCAGTTTACGTGCCTGTAAGTTTTAACACCAACACATGCTGTTCCATGTCTGTGGTGTCTGTGGTATCATCCCTGTCTTGTGTCGTGCATTGTAGTTCTGTGAGTTTTACTGGGCTGATGCTTTCTTTTAAAAATCAACCCCAGATTTGATTACAACTCTGTATTTATATTTCTGTTTTCATTTTTAATGCAAAAAAAAATTAAATCTTTATTTTGCTTTGTGTGCTCTTTATGAAGCATCCTCTTGCAATAGCCTGTAGGACCTCAGTAATGCAGTGTGGTGACATCTTTTTCTATTTAATTCAGATAATACAAACTGTCATTAATTAAGCAATAAGTGCTTCAGTGGAGGACCAGACCTGTGTCTAAATCTTTGACTGGTGCCAAGCGGGTAGCTTTAATAATGCTGGCACTAGAGCACCATACAATGGGAGTGAAAAAACATACAGGATACAACGTAGGAGCTGAACTGCAGTAGCTGAAATTCTATTCTGTGCTGCTACTTTTATCTTTAGTTTTGTTTGTAACTCTTCATTCTCAGTAAGGCAGGATCTTCTATCTGGTACTGGAATGTTTGTACTTTTTGTAAAAATGGTTGTACTTTTTGTAGTGCCTTTTTAGAAAAACTAGGCTGATGCAAATACGTTGTACAAACCTTTTGAAATTAAATGTAGGAATTGTTCCATAGGACAGTAACATTCTCGAATGTGCCATGAAAGCTCTTTTGAAAGACCAGAGTTGAGAGGGAGAAGACAGAGAACCTAGAACAATTCTGCATGGCCATTAATTCTTTGGACAAACTGTAGGGATTCCAAAGCTTGGATTATCAGTGTGATGTCAACAACTGAGGAAAAAATTTAAATGGTTTTTTGTTTGTTTGTTTCATTTTCTTGTCCGCTGTAGTCATTCTTAACAGGCGAAACTATGTCTTGGGACAGGAGCTGTTTTCCTTTGCCTACCCAAATGTCAAACAAAAGCTATAAAATTATTCAGATACAGCTATGAGAATAGATTGGAGTTTTGATCAGGAAGCATGTCCATTTTCTAGGCAAGTCATTGTGGACAAAAGTGCCTTCTGCTATAAAGACTATAATGTAGCTTTAAGATTATGCACCTGGTTGTCTTTTGGTACCATATGTATTGCAGTATGTAGTCCAAGTGGTGAATGATTTTGTTTTAACTATGTTGATTTATGAACTATTTTTCCAGTCACAAATATAACAATCCTATAATTGTTAACATTTCTTTTTTTCTGAAGACCATAGTAATGAGAAGTATTCTAATAGGACTTAGAGATTTTACCCAAAACAATCTTTCTCTATCTGAGTGTAAGCACTCTGAACTTCCTAGCTATCGACTTGCTTGCAACTCATGTGTCACCATAAGATGAGTGGTTCCTAATTTTAAGTCCTGTTCTGAATCATGGGAGGTTTTATCCTTTAACAAGACTTTTATCAGGGTAAAATGTGGCAAAACATATTTTGTTAAGAAAAGTGAACAGGAAGCCTTCCTGAGTTGAGAATTGCTGCAGGCAGTTTTTTGTGCAGTGTAACAGCCTCAGTAACGCCATGCCTGGTGGAGTTTGTTCGAGCACAGACTAGTACAGAGAGTCTGTGGCTGGGTCCTGGCACTGGTGTTAACAGCAACCAGATTAGGATAAATTAATATGTCCCCTGCAAGAGGGTAAAATTTCTGCCATTAGCACTGTTTGGCAAGGAAAGAAAAACTAATTTGTAGGTTTACCATAGCTTTCAAGTCCACTTAAGACTCTACAGAGGCAGATAAAGTAAACATTTTTGATTGTGTTGCCTGCTGAGCCAAAACCCTCCACAATAATGGTATTATTTCCAACAAAAGCTTTTTGGGAAACATGTTAGAGCTATGTTTTATTTTGAAGGATAAGTGATATTGACAGCTTTGAGGATTTTTAGCATCCTGTACTTCAAGGGCCTTCCCGCCCCGCATCACTCCATCAAATCAAAAGAGATCTCTGTCTTCCCCTTGTGAGTGAGACTAGTCACCTTTGACTGTTAATAATAAGTACAAAAATCAATACCAATTCACACCCTTTGCAAAGCAGCATAAGCCTTTCTTTTCCAATTAAAATACATATATGCACACAAGGTTGCACTGGCAGGGCTGCAGTAGAAATCAGTGTTTTCTTTGCAGTGCACAGGGGTCGGACAATGCCTGTCTTGACAGAGCTAGTTAGCTCAAAGAATGGTGGGCAGAGTCAGCTTTTCATTAAATATGAGCAGATGTGAAATGTAGAGTGTTTGACAATTAGAAATGGCAGCAGCAGGGCCCCAGAATCAAAGTGAGGTCAGATTGGTGGATCAGATTACCTCTCTTACATTCTTTAGTTGTTCTGAAAATCATTTTAAATTAGTGTCAGTGGAGCCATGATGGGTTTTGCCCTTTGTCTTTTATGCTACGACTGTATTGTTTCCCCAGACACTCATTAAAGGTCATTATACTATTACAGGGCTTGCTTTGGTCGTGGTGCCCCAGTTGAGTTGGTTTGCTTCTACAGTTGCTTAATGTACTTCATTCTTTATTTATTTCCTTTTTAAAAAACTTTTGATTATAAAAGTGAGTTTTTTTCCAAGGTAAATAAAATCAAAGACTATTGTATGAAGCTTCTGGAAACAATGAGTAGTTTTTGTAAGAATTAGTGCTGTTTCTAAAAATTGGATGTTGAGTAGAAGATATCAATTTACATATTCAGTGGTGTACACAGGATTTAATCTTCTAATTGTATAATCTGCAGAGAAAGTAACACTTGCAGTGTATTTTCCACTGTGAATGAATCTCTCTGTTATTATATTGTTTCTACTTTCAGCAAATGAAAATCATATTTTGATTAAGTTTAATTACATTAAAAGACTTTCGAGTTTAGAGGCTGTTTTCTGGAAAAAATACATATAATTCTTCTAAATGTAAGGAAAGAGAATTTTAAGGGGGTTTTTTTGCGTCTACATTTTTCAGGTTTAGCTGTATTTGGTAGATTGCTATGTGAATAGCAAATGGTCCAAGTATTTTTTGCATTGGAGACTCAAGTCAATTAGAGTGAAGAGAGGCACTTAGCCATTGAAAAACCTGGGGTGGTTTATACAATGAAATTATGTTATTAACAAGTGTGCTGTTTCTGCTTAGGTCTGTGCCAAGTCTTGGGGGGTGCCATTCGAATGATTAATTGATACAGACAGAATCTTAACCTGAACCATTTAATTTCTGTGTTTCTCCGTCACCATATGGCTGTGCTTCTCAGGAACATGAAAAGTTCATGTTCCTTAAGGAAACCTTTCCTAAAGTTGTTGCTGCACCCACTGCCATGGGAATATAAGTTTTCAAGGATATTCTTGATATTAGGCCCAGACATATCTAATTCAGCTTGTAAGAGAACATGCTTTGGCATGCTCTGGTAGTTCTGAGGAGCTTTATGGGAAGACTTTTGCTTTGGTGGATATCAGGGATCTCTAGAGACAAAAGACAAGAATAGTTATTACTATACTTTGAATTCAGGGTTCAGCCCAGACTCTTAGACATCTTACATGGAAAGACCATGCTAAGACAAGTTGGAAAAAGTTTAACTTTTGAAAGAAGCAAAGCATATATCTGCCTGGGTGCCAGACCCAGTTTAAAGCCAGATATTCCATATAGTCTTCTAGTGTCAGTAAATGTTTTATTCTTACAGACAAGTTAGCAGCTGAATCTTCCTCAAAGGACCTAAAATCACATTCTGCAAGGTTAGGTGAACATTTTGGGTACCAAGGTTGGTAAACTGTGCTGAAGACGTAACTGGTGATGTGACCTTAGAAAGTTGGGCCAAAAATAGCTCTAGCTTCTTCACTGACCTGTGACTTCAGACTCTACCTGTGTGAGTTTACAACTGAAAAAGCCAAATTCTATGCTGAGAGTCGAAATGATATATAATTTACTGATTTATCCAAGGAGATGGATGCATAACACACACAGACATTGGTCAGTGTATCTAAAACTCAGCAGTTGTATCACTACGCTTGGACTTTCCTCAGTGAGTTGACAATTAAGTCCAGGTTCCTGAAATACTGGCTGTCATGCATGAGCTGAGGTGCAGGAAGGGCAGGTGTGGGACCTGTCAGGAGACAATTTCAGTGCTAGAATTTTCTGTTCACTCTTTAGCAACAATGGGTTTCTTTTCACAGGATGTGTATACCACCTTGTAGCTAGAGACTGTGAGATGCTCAATCCACCTATGAATATCATCCCATTTACATTATATTTGTAATGCTCTGATTATGACAAGGTGGGGTAGTACCCCTGCTCTGTCCCTCTGCACACTTTTTCTGAGCTATGAGACTTCTGCAGTGGCCACAAGAGGGAAGTAGACCTATTTGCTTTGAAAATCTTACTTTTGCATGTGCTGCATAAATCCTTCCTCTTTTACATAACCCACTGACCTCTCTGTGGTCACACTGTCTCGTCTTTGTCCTGCACAAAAGTCAGTAGTATGCTTTTAATGTTTTAAGGAAGAAGAGATTGAAGGAATAAACAAGCTTTTGGGTCCTGGAAATGAAAACAATTGGGAAAAGAAGGACTGATGCTCTCCTTTCTAAATGGCATAAGGTCCTAAACAAGTGATTATAATCAGATTGTTGTGTTTTTTGTAGCTCATTTCTATTGAATGACCCCACCTCAGTACACTGGACCATGAGAGAGCACCATGTTGTATAGTCTAAGCTGTTTTGTTTTGTTTTGTTTTTTATGAGATTAATGAAAATGGAACATTAGAATGAGACAGTGCCAGATAAATTCTTGATAATTCAAAGGCACAGAGAATATAAATAATAAGCCCGTGAAAGGAACTGTTGCTGAAATACTGATTTATGTAAAACTGGTTCTAGATCTTCTCCTTTTAGGGTGACAGATTTTTATTTCAGTTACACTGCTTTCCATGCATTCACTGATGTATTCCTGAGAACTGACATGGCTATGTTTCTTCTAAATACCTCTACAAGACTGTTTCCCCTTTCAGAATTCTGAAAATAATGTAAAAATGGCTACCTGTGTTTATTTTAGTTGCCAGTTTTTAAGAAAGAATACTATTTTAGATAACTCAGTTAAGATACAAGTCCAGTACAACTGAAAAATAAATCAGGCATATACATCTTAACAGTGGCTGATGGGGAATGAAGGGAATCACCTTCCTTAGCCATCTTCTGAGATTGAACCACTGTTGAGAAACCTGGTGTTGCTAAAACTGGACAATGGGGTTTTAAAGCCTATAAAACCAGATAATGGAACAACTGGAAAAAAAAAATCCCACAGTGCTATTTTATAGAGGGTCCTATGATGTAGCCTCTGTCATGAAGTCAAAGCTTGTACATGCTGGACATCTCCATATCGGCAGCCAGCTCCATGGCCTGGTACTGGCAAATCAGAAGCCAGACACTATGAGATCTGCTTTACTGGGACTGGAAATTACTATTCTGCTTTTAGGCTCAATTTATATTTGCAATTCTGCACAATGTACTTTCTTTGCATCTTCTTCTCCTTGTTGCAATCATGCAAAGATGCATGCAGGTGTTTCCAGTAAAGAAGATGGGATTAATTGACTCAATGAATGCAATCACAGTCTTAACTAGCATTCAAGAACTGCTTGCTGGAACAGTGGTTTTGCTGAGCCAACCCTTTGTCTGCCTTTCTTGTCCTCCTGACATCCAGCCCTCCGGGTGATCCCGTCCTTGATCTAGCTGGACTTCTCTCTGTACTGGTGAAAGTCAGATAGGAGCAGTGATCAGAATGGGCTGGTATATGCCCTCAGGAGACTCCAGGTATCTGTTGCATCACTTTCTTTACATATATGAGTGCAGTGTGACTTTTGTGTTTCCTCTTCAAAAACTGAAGAGACAACATTAATTACAAAGGGAGGAAAAATGACATGAAACAATAGGTATTTTGCAGTAGGTGACTTCAACTGTACAGTTTGGCTCTAAGACAAAAAAAATAATCCCTGTTATTGTTCTGTACTTTAACAGAACCTGAGTGCTGCTAAATTATTTAAGCTTCTTTTGGGCATAGTATGAGCATATAGGTGAATACCAAGATGCAGAAATCCAGTAGTAGAAAAAACCCCAGAACAATCCCTCCAAACTTTCCAGAAGGTAGAATGGTAAAAATGAGAGAGTCTGGCTCATTGCTAGATAGTGTAAATACTGAGGCATGCACTTTTTTGGGTGAGTTTTATGATGCAGCATATACGCCTATGCTGATGAGAGTGAGCTCTGCCCAATTTGTGATCTCTGTAACAAGGAGATGAACTCTCACATCACCATGGGGTGGAGGCACTGCTAAGTTTAGCGGTGAAACCTTTGAAGAATTGGGATAGTGGGGGAAGGAAAGATCAAGAAGTCTGTATTTAATTCCTTTAGGCCTTTATGTTGAGTGGTGATTCTTGCCAGGGTCACAGGAAAGGACTGGTGAGTGGCTTGCTTTTATGGGTACAAGCTAGGAGAGGATGCTGTCTGCATCCTGTGGAGTGAATTTAGCAGAGGGTCTTATGCAAGGTGACATGGAAATTATGTTTGCATTTTTAGTTCCTGAGTGTGGCTGGTTGTCATGAAACTCACCATGACAGTTTCTTACCACCAGGCAGCAGATTCTTCCTGTTACCTCCTTGGTGTGGGACAGATGCTGGCCGGTTAGGTCTCCTTCTCTACTGCTTCCGAGCTATTTCAAGCGACAGATGCCAGAGCTGGCTCGGTTTCAGCTTGAGCATTTCTGTCATAGCCCTGCCTTGAGCCCAAATTCTGACCTTTACTATATGAAGTAAAGTATTTATGAGCAAGCAGTGGCTTGATCTAGAGCAGGCTTAGAGCAAATGTCAAGTGTCAAGTCAGTCTCCTGCCTCCTTATACCACCTGCATTAGGAACCTGGATTAGACCCTAGACTACAGCATTGACTGCCTTAGGCTTTATGTGTCGGGAGCGACATAACTTATTAACAAAGAGTTATTAAATTTTTATCAGTTTTATAACGCAATGTAAATGCCTTCTATGAATCTACATTGTATTCATTATCATTTAAAACGTTAATTAAGTCAAAGTTGCATTTAATTTAGTTCTAAATGTGCCTTTGGGAGGCCTTTTTAAAACAGCTGCAGGATTGAGAAGCTCTTTGGTGCTGGGAAGTTGTTAGGGCAATTTTTCAGGATAGGTTTCCTGAATTGATTGCTGTTTCGAATCTTAGCTAGTTTGTGTGGATCTTATTAGGCAAGGTCTCAAATTAATATTGAAACAACAACAACAGAAAACTATCAGCTCATGCTAATCACAGAGACACTATATGTTGTAATACATGTTCTTTTCCAATTATTTCAAAACCAAAAATTTTGATTTGTGAATCCTGTACATATCATACTCTTGTTAACATATCATACTCTTGTTATAACCTATTTTCTTTTATATCCTTATTCTGTGGCTCCTTTTATAATTCAAGGAAAAAACATGTTCACCAACTTGGAATATTTCCCCTTAGACTGAGAGAAAAAGAAATCTTCTGGCTTATATTTTACCCATTTCATGTGATCTGAAGCTATTGTAATATATAGAAGTAGGTTCTCAATGAAGTATACAACAGATCATAATGTACTTTCAACATAAAAAGTAGAATTTAGTTTAGTATAAAACCCCCTAGAATGAAAGCCCTTGCTTTATGTATGGCAGTGTTTTTGCTTTTGATACATTTTAATATAAAAAACAGGAGAAATCTGGAAAAAATCAAGCTCACTATATCCATCATCTGATTATTCCATGAGACCCCTAGCATATTTAATATGTGCATACCTTTAATCATGTTTGTAGTGACATTAGGAGTCACTAATATAAATACTGTGTGGCTCAGAACTGGAAGCAGAGGCAGCCAACCTATTTCTTACCCAGGCTAGGAAAATCTACTGAATTAGAACAAGAGCTCTTCAGATTTTACCAAGATCAGTGTGGGTCCAGGAGAGTGGATCAGCCCCCAGTGTGGAAGTCAGAAGCAACTGTAAAGACAATTTTTCTGCGTCTTTGAATGTTCTGCTGAGTACCTAGAACCTTCTGAAGTATTTGTATATGCCAGGAAACACAGCCTCGTGAATTATTTATGTTCTGCATGAAAAGAGGAGATTGTTGTCATATAACTCCATATGTGGTTCTTGAAGTGCCACAAGAGAAGCACCCATGCTGTGTTGTGTCTTTGGTTGAGTTTATAGTAGACAGGAGAGGGTTGGACACAACACATGAGGAAAAGTTTTAATTTATTTTTAAGAAATCATAAATACATTTATTTCAGTATGTAAGTTAAAATAGGTTAAAGTTTAGTCATCCTTTCACTGTTTGAGACTATTCATCAGCTTCTTTTAGCGTCTTTTTAAATTATACAGTGATATATCTTTCCTTATATTGAATGCTGTGATTCTGTGATTCACTTATTATCAAAGATTTTAGGAAGCATAATGTGTGCTACCTCACAGACATGCTTCACTGATACTGATCAGATCTTGTTAGCACAGCACGAATGTTCTCAAAAGGAAGGGTGGAGAAGGCATTATTACTGTGTAAGATGTGTCCAGTGTTATCTGGTCAAGCACTCCTGTGTGCATTTTAGTTTGACTGGAATTTTTACCCAGGCAAATGGGAAACAAAACTGCCACAAGGCAAAGATCCTAATCTTGACTGTGCCACTGACTTTCTACATGACTATAGCTGTTCTTCCTCTCAAAGAATGAAAATACTGTCTTCTCAATCTATTATACTGTATTACATTTTGTGCTAAGAAGTGCTTTGAGATCTTTACATTTTGATGTCCTAAATATAAGCCTGAATGTCCTTATGACATAGATATTCCTCTTTGGAGGCCAATATTCAGATTTTCTGATCTTCGCTTAGGTGTGTAGATGCACAGCAGGAACAAGAGGAGAGTGAAATGGGGTACAAGACAGAAAGAAGGTGTGTGGAAGTTACCATAACTGCCTTGCTGCTGTCTGATTTAGAGGTTTAGAAAGGGTTTATGAGAGGGCAGGAGTAACTTGAGTTCATCTGCATCAGTAGAGAAGTATCTCTCCTGCCATATTTTTTGCATAATCTGAAGCTTTTAGCTGCTTCTGAACTTCAATTGGAATGCAGACTTTGTTTGCTATGAAGAACTGCTGAAGGAAATCCAAAAATTCATTATAGCATCTTTGATCTTTGTCATGCAATTTCCTTTGTTTGTTCTTGCATCAAGGATTTTTCTTGCACTAGGCATGTACCTTTTTCTCTGTTCCCACGTTCCTGACGTTATCTCCACTCTCTCTCTCCATGGTGCTCTATGTTCCCTGACACGTCATGTCTCAGTGTGGAGAGATTTTACATCACTCTGTGCCACAGAGGGAGACAGGCAACAGGAAATGGAGGCTCTGTTTTGGAGCAAGCTCTTGCCCGGAGGAACTGGCAGGTGTGCTGTCTAACAATGGACATAGTTTAGTCTAAAGTTAGCCCCTTCTGTCAGGTGATCCCTTATGGGATTGGTCATTAAGGAAAAATAGCAGCTTGACACACGGACAGTAATTTATAGGTCAAGATAAATATTTGCCTAGCTGGTAAAGTTTTGTTGGCAGATAGGACAAAGATTCTTCTTGAAGAGCATAAAAACAATTGCAAGTTTTGAGCCTAATGAATGAGGGTTGTTCCTGTTCCATGAGCAATATATTGTAAATCCATAGGTGCAAACTGATAGCATATTTCATTAGCAGGCATTTGTCCAAAGATTCTTTTTTTCTTTTATTCATGCTTTACATCCATTAGAATTACTCCTGATCTACCAGATCATGCAAGGACTTGCCAGATTCTCTGTGATCAGTCAGTCACAAGATGGGTGGCAGCAAGAAAGTGATACGGTATTTAATTAGAATTGCAGGGTATGAAAATGACTATAATTCACACAATGAGACAGCAGAAGGGTGAGAAGTGAGATGCACTGCTGAATAGAACAGGATGCACTTTTCTGGCTTCCACTACATACTGTCTTTTCCAACATATGGGACATGTTTCCCAAATATTTGGGTGACCTGCTAATATTTCTCATCAGTAATGGACTCCTAACCATTCTTGTATCTTGTCTGGTTTTTGACAAGAACACTGTTTTTTGCTTGGTTCTGAACAAAGCCAATAAGCTTTCCAATGTGTAAAACACAGTTGGCAAACTCTTGGATACTAATAACTGCTTTTGGTGTCCCACAGAAAAAAGTATTTACCCTGTTGTGTGAGGTTGCACATTTTAAGAGTTCTACTGACGTTAAATTCTAATTTTTGAGAAATGATGTTTTGTATAAATTGAGACATGAAAGTATAATTTTTGTTTCATTTTATGAACAAAATTCTGCAGAGAATTAAATCAGTTTTCATTCGCAAAAGATCTGAATTTTTCAATAGTTCTTAAAAGATAGATTTGTTTTCCACCAAAACTTGTGTTGTGTAGAAGTTATTCAGAGAAAAATAAATAAATAAATAGATAAACACATACATGAATAGTTTAATTGAATATATTTTGATTGTTTATGTTCAAGGTTCTAGTCTCCCTGACCTGAGAACACGATATACCTTACTGATTTCTTCATTCAGACAGAGGAGAAAAGATGAGAAGACAGTAGGGCTGGGACAGATGTCAGTCTCAGCAGAGATTCTGTAATGATAATCATGGTGCAAAACCTGCAGAGCCTGGAGTCAGTAATGTGATCCTCACTGTTTGACAGGATCCTTCCATACAAGGAGCCCAGCGTTCAGGCATCTTACACCTTGGAGAGTTCTGTGACTCAGCAGAAGCCCTTGGTTATGTTTGGGAGAGGAGTTGGTGAACAAACGATTTGCAGTGCCAGGGAAGACTCAAGCCAAGAATCCAATCACATAGTCTGGACTAGACTCATCTTACATCAGTGTGAAATTCTGTAAGAGCAGGGATTGACATTCTTCTAACTCACTGACCCCAGATCCTTCTGCATGTTAATTTATTAAGTATGAATTCTGTGCCCTGTCTGCACTTCAGTATGATATTATCCTATGGTTATGGAGTTCTTAGAATTCCCTATGCCTGAATTTGCCTCTTTCAAGCACAGGATTATTTAAATTTTTGTTTCAGATCTCCCCTATTGCCACTACCACAGGCAGTTTTTTATTAAAGCATGATCTGTGGAGAACTTTCTGTCTTTCTGGTTTTTGTGAATAATCCTTGAAAATACTATCTCCTACTGTAATGAAAGGGCCTACTCTGGTTTTGGATTCGGGATTTCTAGTGTTAGCGTGTCTAGCAGCTGATCAAACTTTAAATGTTTTTTTGATTGGCTGATTGAGTCTGTGAATGCTGCAGTTCAGTCATCCACAGTTTTACTGGTACTTCGATGGCTAAATAGCAATATTCTTGTATTGCATTTAAAATAGTAGCATGAGGGCATGCCAGAATCAGATCTTTAAGTTTGTACATTCGCCCTCAATACCCAAGCCCCACATACTGCTCAGGAAACATCCTGAAATTGTCCCTTGGGTCTCACAGATTTTCTCAGCAGTATCCCTGAGTTCTGCCCATGAGGAATATAAAATATGTCAAAATAGGCATTTGGTTTTAATCTGCCTTTAGCATATGAGTCTTTTATGTGCCCTCTTCTTTCTCCTCAAACGGGACAAAATAAAACCCTCAGAGGTAAAGCTCCAAGCAATTTGATTTTGGAAGATGACTTTCTTGACAGCTGTCAGTGTCCCCTGAGCATAGGATTTCTGGATGCTTTCAGTATCTGACTCTCAAAACATCTGGCAGCAACAGTATTTCCAAATATATTGGCATCCTGTGGCATTTGTGTTTGATGTAGTTTCTTTTAGGGTAGTAACTGACCTGTAAATCTTATGAAATTTTATATATCAATTTTTTCTTTGTTGGAGAGAGTTCCTCAGCTCCAGGTGATTGTACAGTTTATTGTGAATTTGTTGTGAAAATACAGCAGAAATCCTGGCAGTTCAGTGGTTGCCTGCAGAATCTCTTTTTTTTTTTTTTCAATTTTATCAGTCTCCTCTCTTCCTTATCATGCTACCTACTTTGAAAAGGGACATCACCTGTATTTAATTTTATACTCAGAGTGTAGGAGTGACTTTTGTGCTGAACACTCCAAATGTTCCATAGGACACAACTAAGTAACCTGCTGGTTCAATACCTTGGCAATCCTCTCTCCAAAATTCTCCATTGCCTTTTTTCCTCTCCTCTTGATTCACTGCACTGTGTGTGAGCACTGAGGGTGCTCTGTTGGGCTCCCTTCTCATTCTTTGGTGATGCCCATATTCTCATCCAGGTTTGCTTAATGAATCCAGAAGTACCAAGCACAATGCAGTTGGCTTTGATGAGATTTTCTTTCTAAAGCTGTTCCTCATCATGGATTGTAATCTTTCCGATCCTTGTCACGAAAGAAGCAAGGCTGGCATCTCCCTGTACCTTTAGTAACAAAGTAAAAACTAAAAGTACAAAACACATGTAATTTGGGGGGCTTTTTAAACATGGATGTGAGATTAGTTGGGTAGATTCAGTATTATTTACTTTCTTTCTCTGTTATTAGTCTGTTTAATTTTGTGCCATTATAGTTGGTTTTACATGAAATAAATGGAGATGGCATGCTTTCCCCCCTCACAGTATTTCAGAAGACTTGAATCCTGGCTGCTGCAGACATTTCAATCTTATCACTAACGTAGGATTTTTAGTAATAGGGAAATTATCAGAGAGAATTCATTACAGTATTTTATTTTATGGGAGGTATTTTAAGCCAATTCAAGTTGTGTTTGAAAAATGTGATCCTTGCTATATACATCCATCCTTTTGAGTATTCCTTCTATTAGTAATCAAAATGATCATGCAACTAACACTGTTATTAGTTGCCGCCACTGGATTTCTTAGCTTATGCTTTATTTTCCACCCTTATGGGGTGGATTGCCAGCCCTTGCTTCCCACAGCAATCAGTTTCAGCCAGTCTACTGTGAGCCTTTTGCAGAGATATAGTTTTGGGGTTTTTTGTTATTATTGTGCTGTTTTTCTTCCTCTTTTTTTTTTTTTTTTGCCAGTATTTATCTGGAATTTATGTGCTATACTTCCCTAAATTTCCATAGCAATTGATTATATTCCATCTCCATTTTTGATATCACTACTTTTGCTATTGTTTTATAAATTTAATCTTAGTTCTTTATATCTTGGTTGTTTTTATATCAGTAGATTTAACAGGTGGTATTGGTTTTTTAGATGCATTTGTTCAGAGCAAGACAAAAAGCTTCACAAGAATGGAGTACATTGTGGAATACACTGAAGTAGGGATCACTTAGAAAAAAATACTCATTTCTTAGGGTTATAAAGAGTATTTAACTGTGTATCTGTAAGTAATAAAACCTGCATATGTGACAATAGCCTTTTAATAAAACAGGTTCAATGTATTTGATTAATTTTAATGTTTACCCTGTGACTTACAGTACTTTACATAAAATAATTTCTTTTTTAACATTTCCTGTTTTTATGAAAGCCATGATTCAGCTAATAGAGTACTGTTAAACTGCAACCAATCTGCTAAAAATCTCTTCTGGTAACAACATTTCTGTGTGTAAGAACAGCTGAAATACTGCTCTATATTTGTGCATGGATTTGAAGACAGGAGAGCAGCACTGGGTCTCGAAACTCCCTGTAACCAGCAGGTGGTGGTGCTGGCTTAGAAATCAGTAGTGGCTGAGAAGCCTGCAAGAACTTCAGTATGTATTGCTTTGCTAAGGAAACAATTTTATTAAAAAAATATTTCAGATGGCTCTTTTAAATAGTATACATTTTTTTCCATGAAGGTGTGTACAGTGTAAGCCCTTGTCTCTGGAACCTGTGTCTGTGTAAATAGGCACGGCATCTTGTACTTTACATATGAAATGATATCATGGCCACACAAGTAACAGTAGGGTAAAGACCTCCATCCCAGAGGAATATTACAGCTAAGTCTCAAAGAATATTGGGGATCACTGAGCCTGATCCTATGAAAATTTAGTAAATAGTTTTTCCACTGATGTGGCTGAAAACTGAGTAAGACTAAAGATAAGAAAGCCAGAGTTAAATGTTAATATTTCAGTTCTTCTTGTTCAGAGACACAGACATTTCTACACCCTTTTTTTCCAAAGATAAACACAAGCTAAAAGAAATCAAATGGTATCAAATTTTACAAAGTAAAAAGATATGAATGAAACCCCAACTTAGTGTTCAGATATTAACCACCATGTTAAAAAAAGAAACAGCCTCAGCCAAATCCTCTCAAGCGTGTTTTTAAAAGTAAGGAAAATCATGTGGAAGCAGAGGAAGAATTAAAAAAAATAAATACATAAAATCTTAGAATTTAAGAATAAAATCACCTGGATTTATAAGAAGTGTAGGAAAATCTTTATTTCATTGTGGTATTGGCAGGGACCTTGTCTGTCTTCTTGTAATGAGCAAGGTAGATGAAATTTAATTTCAGTTTGAAACTTTAAGATATGCAGGTTGGAATTACCCTGAAAAAATATATTTTTAAGATGTTAAGATAAATTGGCACTTCTAAATGGAAAACACAAGTAATAATTCTAAGTAGGTTTCTGCAGGATGAAATCTACACTTCCCAGTGTTCACAGGAAGGAAACAGTTGCAGCAAGACTGAGCTGAAATTTGTGGAGTCCTGCTCCAAAGGCATGGAAATACTGCTTTTCTGTGCACTGAAATACTCTTCCTGACAAACACAGTCTATGCTGTAAATACAAGATTTCTAATCCCAAGGAGCAGAGCAATCACCAAGGACTCCTGTGCTTGCTTTTACTCTTAGTTTCTTCAAGGCATTGTATATTTTTCTCTGAATTTAATGGAGCTGAGGGAGTGTAAACAGTAAAGTGATCATAGGCCCAATGATGAGTGGCCTTTCAAATTTAGATTTTTTTTTTTAATAGTAGCTTATTTTTTGTGCACGAATAGAACTTCACTTTTCTGCAGTGACTGATCAGATTGTGAGTGTGTTTGGTCACAAAGGGGAAACTTCCTTACCTTTGTAAAAACAAGACAGATTCCTCCTAAGTTTAGCAGAACTGCATAGCTACAGTGTGCCCTTGCTAGTGTTGCAAGTTTTTCCTCTGTATCCCTCTTAGCTGGTGTCAAAATCCTCTTTGAGGCAATAGGACAAAGGACAATACACTTTGGGGTGCTGTGCATCGAAACAAGGATAGTCTATGACAATGCACAGAACATAGCAATTTGCTCTGTGTTGCTACTCCTAAAGAATCTCCCAAGGATGTCCCTTTTGGCTTTACGTGTCATGCCTTGGGGAACTGTCAAAGGGCTGCTCATAAGGAAATTAGTGTCCTTTAATTGACACTTTTTTTTAAGGAAGGAAAATAGAAACACAGAAAGAAAAAGGATGTTACAGTTATTCAGTGTTAGAGGCACACTTTTGTGTCTAATTAAAAACCAAACAAACCACCAAACACTAATAACAATACACTTATCACATATGAATGTAGTATATTTTTATGGAATGTATTTCAAATGTACTTTTCAAACAGCAATAGCAACATCGCAGTCTTATACCTGCTGGATCTGAGAAAATTAGAGATTAACAGCCACAATTTCAGATCATTTGGTCACTTGAATTCTAGCAAGATATATGAGTAAGAAAATCCTTTAAAATAGAATTGACTGCAAGTGAGTCACCCAAGGCTGTGTAACCCAAGATCAGCGGTAAAACTAAATCCCAGTCAGGAGATTCCCAGTGCTCTGGTTGTAGCCATGGGATCATCAGTCTGTTAAAATGTTAACATGTGGCTTTGAGCAATCCTTTTGTACTTTGCTCTGCTAGAGACAGCAGCTGGGGCTCCAAAATTGTAGTTCATAGCTGCTTGTGACTTGGTAGGAAACACAGGGTCTGAATAGCTCTTTCCTGACACAGGGGGTAACGTTTTCTGTAGCTCCTCCTCCGCGTTCAGAGCAGAACACCTTGTTATAATGAAGTAACATAATTGAAAATTTAACTCGGCATATTTACACTTGCCATGATGATGACACACTTTGACTTTCCTTATTCTCCGAAGTGCACCCTCAAAAGACAAAGTTAATTCCCTTCACTCTGATGTTTGTCTGGAAAACAGACCCCTTTGAAAACAGGCCAGGTTCTAAGTTCTACAGTTTAGGCACATCTCTCCATTTCTTCACCCTTTCCCAAAACAAATTTTGTCCAAAGAGTATTCTGTATGGATATGGTGTGTGGAGAAGTCAATTGGACAAACAGGAGGGAGTGAACAGGAGGGAAAAAAAGTCCACTAATGCTTTGCTTTTTTTTAACTTTTCATTTGACAGCTTTCCTATAATAGTATAATGACTTGAATAAACAATTACAAAGTGAATCATAATTTGAAAAGGCGATGGAGAATGAAGACTAAAAATCAAGAAAAATGTATGAGGGAATACTAAAATTTGACTTAGAAAAGATGTTCAAGGTTCAATGGACCTATGACTTAGTCTAAATATAAATTAGGATTTGATTAGGAATTGAAATAGCTTTTTTTCTACTCTGCAAACTTGGCAGGGGAAAGAGATGTTTGTTATGTACAAATAGTGTCCTATTTTCTATATACCCCTCTATTTGAACAAGAAACCAGATCCATGAAATCAGAAGCCTCTCTCCTCAACATTGCACACTCCAATGTGTGTAAAATACTGTATATATGGGAAAGGCTTGCTTCTCATTTCTGTCTTATTTACAGCATTCAAGGAAAAGCAAAGATGAGGAATATATCTATATCTGAGTTTCAGTTCTTTATGTGGGAGAAGAATTAAGACTGAAAGACTATGTATTATTAATACAAAATTTAAGTACTGGATGTTAATAAAAAACAAAAAAGGGAGAAAAGAAAAAGTAGCAGACACAATACATTTGTTTTGAAATTTTATGTGCCTTTAGCCAAAAGGTGCAAGCGTGGGACAAAAAGAGGGGAAAAAAGAAAAAAAAAGAAACATTTCTTGATCTGCAATTTCAAAGAGTGTCTCATGTAAGGACCATTCAGTATTTGCAAAATGTTCTGATGATGCATTCTTGACATTCTTGGATCTTTATGTTTTATCTGCTTCAAGTGGCTCAAACTGCACCTAAAAGCCAGCCTCACCTGCTTTTCTAATGGTGCTAGTGTGTAGAGATAAGCAGGGTATCTTTTTGTATTAAAAAACAGGATGAAATGCATTTCCCTGAGTTTGTAATGCACGTAGAAACAAAAACAGCAATCCTGTTTCATTTGAATTACCATTTCAGACACCAAGCGAACGCTGCTCTACAGATTATAAAATTAACATTCTTGTATCTCATCAAGCACCATTATATTGTAGTTTCTAGTCAATGATTTCATTGCATCTGTTACCACAAAAAAAAAAATCAAGTAAATTTGCAAAATAAATAGTTCATTGGCATAAAATGATTTTTACAGGATGAATAATGTGGGGTGTTTTTTTCCCCCCCAACAAATAACAAATATTTTGATTAAATCATATTTCAATACTACACTAAATTCCAACCCCAACTGATTTGGCACATTTTCTTTTTTGAAGCTACCTTTGATAAGAAATGCATTACAAACTCATCAGTTTAGCTTCCTGTTAACAAAGAGACAGCAGCCGTCTGGATTATTCTAGATCCGCAGTGAAACTGCCACACTATGTATGCTCAAACTAAAGCTGTGCAAGTTTGACAAGGGGCAGATGAATCCAGGAGTTATTGTGCAGGGGTTTAAGTCTATGCGGCAGCTGACGGTTGAAATAATCATCTATACATCGCTCTGAGCTAGCTGGGGAAAGGTTGAAGCTGTATATTTTCAACATATCTAGCCTAATGGTTAATCTGTTGTCTTGTACAGGGGGTGCTGGGTGGAATCACAGCCATAGCTGACAGTTTGGAGGAATTGCTGTGGGTATTTTCAGTTGCCTGATTCACAAAGTGGTAGGTAGCAAAAAGTCTAAACAAGCTTGTCATTGAATGAGGCAAGTCATGCTCACTGTCACTCCCATCAAAAGATCTCTGGTAGCCAAAAGCTCAATAAACATATTGATTATTTGCATTTAGTAATAGAGGGCTGCAGATTCTCTTCATCCCCCCACCCCATGAAAGCTGAGCCAGATTGCAGAGTGGTGACTGCTCCTTTGGAGGTCAGCTCAGAAGATGTTTAGGAGAAAGACATCAGTTAAGTTGGGGGAACAAATAAAATATTTCTTCAAACCAAGATAGTTTAACTGTTAGAAACACTCTCTGTATTTCTAGTGCTGGATCTGACATATCTTGAGAGTGACATGGCATTACTCACTACAGAGATTAAGGGGGTGCAGTATGAATTAGACTGAAACAAAAATGAAGTATCTGCAAGTGACAGCTCTGGCTGATGGCTGACTATGAAGGAAAACACTGTGCTAGTGTCTGGCGAAAAACAGTGCTGAAAGCCTAGCAGCTGATAGAGATGGGGGAGGAAAGGAGCACTGGGTATCAGTGGTGGTTGTTTAGGATGTCTGGTTTTGGTCAGGATATTTTTTCTCCTTTAAAACACATTTTCATCTTCCCTTCCAGGCAAATCATGCTGAAGCCAGTTTCAGCCATTTTGTTGAAAGCACTGTACTGGTATTCTGCCTTGTTACATTTAAATTAAAGCTCAGCCCAGTTTTAAGTTATGGCAAGTGTATGCTCACAAGGAATAAATAGAGATTGCCACAGGCATTACTTTAACTACATTTGTTGTTTTAAAAATGTTCAGGGAGTTGCAGATTGCAATTTAAATTATCTTCATTATAATAAATAAAATGTATAGAAATGAAACAGGCATGATTCCCTAACGCAGTCTGTAGGCAAGTGTATATTCATTGAGCTTGAAAGGGAGGTCCTGAGGGTGGGGGTAAGGAATAGGAATATATGCAACTTCAAAATACCTTTACAATCATATTAATATATCACATTTTATACATATTATGTTTTATCTCTCTAATGGTGACAGGCTTCTTGGGCAAATTCTGTACAGCACTTATTAAAAGTAGGAAGCGTTCACCCAGGGTGCAATTAGAAAATACTACATAAAATGGAATTTCTTACCCTTACTCTACTTTTATCCTGTTCCTTACTGTTTGCCATTCCAAAAAGTAGTTTATAATTTGCTCTTAAAATGGCTCTCAAAATATTCTTAGGTAATAATAATGCCTTATACGATACACGACAATGTACTGAACAGTTCTAAGGAACTTTGGCAGCATAAACAATGCAGGCCTGTGACCGTTTGCTTTGGAAATAAGGTCATATGTCATACTACATAAAAAGAAATTAATCTAACTATGTCTAGAAGAATAGTCCTGTTTTAGTAGACTTGGTGGTGCTAAACTCATCCCAGACTTAAAAGGGAACCCTAGATTTGGAGGTTGTGATTTGATGTTGCACAGTGGTACGACAAATTACCCCAAACCAGACAGTTTGATTGCCAGACCTAGTGAAGCAGTGACAATATGTAAGGATGTATTTAGTGCTGTATAATTAAGAGCAATCTTTGTTTCCTAAATATGTTTTCTGTGGAAATCAGCCCACATAATAGTGCAAGAACCCAATAGGATTTTAAAGAAATTATTAATGAAAATCAACTGTCTTTGCTGAACAGGGGGATGCTCCTTAAGTGGTTTAGGTTCTGCACACTGTAGTCTGTATCTGCTGAAGTTGGGCTGTTTTTCTCACCCAGTTGTATAGTACTGTTTAATCCAAAAGCTCCGAGCTTGTTCGGGGTGTATCCTGAGAGCCCCCATGTGTGTGGCACAATGTGCACCTACAGCTTGACAGGCTATTTACACTGAGTAACTGGCTTTACTCTTCTGTGGTAAAAAATACATGTAATTGTAGGAGGAATGGAGAAAAGGATGATTATCTCTACCAAAGATAGGTCATTCAGATATTATTCTGTAATCCTTGCTTTTGAAGACTGAGTAAAAAGACGTGGACCATAAACCGTTGGCGTAAGAAAGAAAGTTGTCATATGCACAAAGAATTTCATCACAGATCCACTGTGGGACTTCTTCCACTTTGATCTGAGCTCTTGTCTGAGGCAAGAAGCTAGAAGTCATGAGATGAAACCAATAGTTAGAACTTCTAAATCTAGAATAATTTGACCCCCCAAAATTGGCAAATTATCCCCCATGCTCACTAATAGTACCTGTCCACACTGTTGGAAGTAGCTTATTTTCAAGCAGCTCAGTCTGCCTCCCTGCTGAGCAAGGTCATGTGGTGCTATTAAATATGGTGCCAAGCTCCAGATGTGAAGCCATACCAAAAGACAAGTATTTTTGTTCTGACACATGCTGTGCCACTGCAAGCACAAAATTTTGGGAAAGCTTGAATTTGTCTCATGGAATATGCCATAAGACATGTACTGCTGTGGAAGGTTAGTGCTTAATACTCAGGCCTGGTATCTGAAACCATCACTTTTGAGCTCCAGAAGAGACTGGAAAAAGATTATGGTGTTTCTTAAACAACTTGATTGGAGGGTCGATAAACTTAATAGATTCTGGTCTTTTTCCATTGCATGTGAAGCTACTTTGATACAGGATGTGCATTTTTAAAGATTATTTCCAATATTACTATCTGCACTTTCAAAATAGAACTGAGTTGATGCATATCAAGGCCTTCAAATACATGCTTGACCAGTGACATGTGTAGGGAGATAGATATCTGCAGATACATTTTATCATCTGAAAATTATTTCACTTGGAGGAAAATCAAAAGTAGAAGTACAAAATTTGATTAAAAACTCAGTAATTCTGAGGTAAAATTGATAATTTTCAAGTAGTGTATCCAATATTTTATACAGTATATTTTATTTTTATGGCAGTATTACTAATCAAAGATACATACTCTGATCATTTAAAATATATGTGAACTCTGGTGAGTATTCATTATTATTATTATTATTATTACAATTATTATTATTATTCAAGTGTTACTTCTATTAGTAAAAGCCAGAATAACATTGTAAATTAGACTCCGGTTCTTTTCTCACTAATTTTTCTATCTACCTCAGTCAGAATAGTAGCAAGCCATCAAAAGGTCGCTGAATTGGAATGGGTGCTTTGTCACCAACCAGTTCAACCTTGTTAAAAAGTACCTTCAAATGACTCTTGTAATTCCTATACACTTAGCTTTTCCATGAGAGAGACAGATTTTGTGCTTGAAGAAAAATGGCAAGCATGGGAATGCTATTTTCTTCTCTTTCCTGTTACCAGATGGTGTTTCTAGCTGGTGGTAAACTAAACAAAGATCCCAAGAAACATGCTGACCTCCTCAAATACTTTGCCTCTACTCTCTGCTCAGTGTTCTCCACTGAATCTTTAGTCAATTGAAACATGGAAATAACACTGCAATTGTATCAGCCCACCAACTACTCCCTGCTTAAACTTCTTACTTCATTATACATAACCAAATATAATGTCTTAGTGACTCAGTTATGTACCTTCTCCTCTATGCTATACTCATTCAGAATGAAACAAGCATTAGGACAAGACCTTTATTGAGTATTTTTACCAGAAAAACGTTTGTTGTTGGTTTTTACTAAGGGTGCCATTTGTTAGAGGTATTATTAAGGGAGTTGGTGTTTAAATAGCCTTGATACATTATCAATGGAAGACAAAGAATCACAGTTTTAAGCTAAATCCATATTTAGAAAATTGAATTTCTTAACTTTCTTTTCAGAGGTACTATATATGACCTCGTGAAATTTACAGTATGAAGCACTGTTGAATACTCAACAACTTTTATATGGGTTCTTTAAAATCAGTTCAGTTCCATAAGTAAACTTGCACAGTTTTGAAGTGGTGACCTTATGTTTTCTATGATTCCTTATTTATTTTAATAGCAGCAGAGTGCTTTACCTCCCCTGTCATTTTCAGTAGTTTCAAAGAAATAAACATCCTCCACAGATAGTAAATCTCAAAGCCCTTATCAACATGGGGGAATAAGTATTACCTCAGACATACTTACCCTAGGATGGGATTATTGCTTAAAGCTGATAATATTGTTGAATAATCCTTTTATAAGTATTCTTTTATAAAGAGTCATTTTTAGAGGGGGAAAAAAACCCAAAAAAACAACATAAGAAAGCTGCAGGTATAAACCTTTATTTCTGCTGTTGGAACTGATACTTTAAGCTTTAATGTCTGTATTTCCACATAATATCAAAATTGATTCATGCCTGTGGTTTGAAATAATTTGTAATGCAAAGAAATTAATTTAAATTTTTTCTTATTATTTAGAAGTAAAGAATGCAGCTAGATCAAGTTACCCAAAATGTTCATATCAATTCAAGAATGCAACTACTAATGCATTGATTGATGCCAAGTCCACTGAAGGAATCCCGGAACCTGTTCCACTTGTTAATAACCGTAAAGGGAGCCTCTTCCTACCCAACAACCCCTCACTGCTGCACCTTAACTTACTGAGCTCTGTTGAACAAGGAAAATCTACCTACTGTAGATTGCAAAGGGCACTCAGCTTGCCTGTAAAATACCGCTACCATTCCCAAAAGCCTGGGGTGAACCAAGATCTCCGTAGGTAGCCCAGTAGCTGGATGCATAAGGCAACACAGAATGGTTTGTGCATGGTTTTGCAGTCTGTTTTCAATGTGACTATGACATTACTAATGCTCTCTTAAGTGCTTACAGATGCGGGTTTCTCCAGATGTGGTGATTAATAAGTTAATCAAGAAAGCTAGTCAACTAATGTTTCTGGGTGGTTTGTGCTTTACCTTTCAAAGGATTTAATTGCTTTGAAGCATTTACATGCTAGGCAGAATGAACTTGCTAGGCAGAATGAACTTGTCAGGTATCCCAGTTCTTGTGATGTTCAGGAAATAGATGTTATTTCAGATTTCAGCTCTTTTTGGTGTCTATAAAAGTATCTGTAAACTAGTTCAGCTAGTGACCTGGGAGAGGCAGTCAAGGAAACAGTGTTGTTTTAAAAATAGTTAGAAAATAACAAAGAAAAAAGTTATGAACTTGTCCATTGTTTTGAAAGACTTTCCCTTTGTTTTTCTTTAAAAATGAAATGAGGATAAAAGTCAAGTAATATGTTTTTACAGATGTTCAACTCCACATTAAGGCTGTTAAAATTACCAGCACATCTTAAACCAATTCATGGAACATTGTCTGGAGGTTATGTCATTGAAATAATGAACACTCTTTACTCAAGAATAAGCAAACATGTTAAAGAATCAGTGTAACTTTAAATTAAACTCCAGCATAAAACTGAGTGTCTGAAACCTCATTAGACTCGCCTGACATTTTTTTACCATTGAGTCTTCCTGAACTGCAAAACTGTTATTAGACAAGTGAGCTCTGGGTTGTTACAGCAGTACAATAAGTGTTATACTTAGAGATGTGCAAAGAAGCTCTTGAATCTTATTAGAACTCAGAGGCTGAATTGAGTTCTAAAGCTGTAAAACCCTGTGTTCAATTCTTGAACATATTTTCAATTTTCATGTAAGTGGTAAAAAAAGTCTGCATAACATAATATGGCTGTAGTTAATGCAAATCTTGTAGTATAAAGACATAAATAGTGGAGACTCATTAATAAAAGCAGACATACAATATCAGAATTGAGTTGTCATATGTCACAGTCCCATTATTCAAATATGTTTGTCTTTCATAAGAACAAGCAAATTTAAGACTCCCTTTTAAATTAATGCAGACACAGAACCCATGAAACTAAAATATTTAATAACTTTACTAAATATTTTTCTAGATCCGCTTCTTTAAACGGGCAGGAAATTGACAGAAGTACCTGAAGGATAATAATTAAATATATTTTATATCCTACTTACTACTAAGAAACCACTTGTAAGTTACCATTGTGACATTTTTGGGAACCAAGCCATAGTTAAGAGTGTCCATTAGATACTGTTCACATATTTCAACTTCATGTGTTCCCTTCCCCTATTCTTATGGAGCTGTGTTGCTAAACTGCAGATGCCCTGCCTCCTTTCATTGCTACAATGAGAATAAATGACTTTCTTGGCTAAGGAACACATTGAGATCCCTCAGAAGGCTTTGCTAACAGGTATTCACTAGTGAGCCATGTCCACCTTGGACTTCCCAGGCAACTGGTGATAGTAACATAGTCTGAATATGATGAGCACATATCCCAAAAGGAAGCTTATTTATTGCAGATTCAGTTCCAGTAATAAGTGCAGACTAGAAATGTACTTGTAGAAGTTGGTTTTTTGGATGATTACTAGTAGACTTTGATTTTAATTGGGTGGCAGGTTAGTGTTACCTGGCAGCGCTGGAGAACTGTTGGAAAAGTGTTGGACCATAGAGTACAAAAACGTCCTTATTGTATTAACTTTCAGAATTTGAAAGGATCAGACAGGAGTCTCATTAGGTAGCTGAAAACATGGAAGAATACTCTTTTTTAATACTGTTTTCTCTTGTTCAGAGAAGTATTTCTGGTTATAATATTATCTACAGTTAACTCGTGTTACTGTAAGATTTTTGCCCATGGTCCCGATGGCTGTGTATCTTCCTTGAACTGCTAAAATTCTATAACAATACATTTGCGGTGCCATACTGCATCTCTGGACAAAAATTCTGTAACCCTATGGTAACGGATTAATTTGAGTGAAATTTATTATTTAGAATTTTTGCTCAAGCAAAATAGATAATTTGTTGTTTTCTGGAAGAAAGATTTTGCATGGTTCTTGTTCGTTTGATCTTTGAAGTGGTGAAACTGAATGTTTATATCCAATAAAGAACAAGAGAGCACAGTGGATATCTTGAAACCTATTGGCTGTGTGGAATAACATGCAAATAACTAATTGATAGAGAAGTTTAAAACAACATTAGGTCACTTTGAAGAGAATAATTCCAAGAGGGTGTTCTAAAAAGCGCAAAGACTTGCAGTTCTTTGCAAAAATATTACCAACAAAATATTTCTGTGCATGTTCGCTTCATGGCACATGTAGCTAAATAGTGAAGTGATCTAGTTTAATATGTGCAATCTGTCAGAAAGAAAATTCCAATTTGTGTATTTTTGAGAATTTTGTGTGGGCTTATTTATCTCTCAGCCAAAGAATGACATTTGACTAACCATCAGTAAGCATTTACACTATAGGACTTTAATTTGGAAAAAGAAAGATCAGATGAGAAGAAAATTCCTTTGTCTTTAGGGAAACTGCCCAGGAAGAGAAGAAACATAGTGAATAAATCATTATTAGACAGTCATTGTTTTGATCTAAGTCTGATCTTTTACACCACTCTTTGGCACATTTATTTTGGGATTAGCTTTGTTTGGTTGTTTTGTTCGTTTTTATTTTGCAGTGCTTTCTTTGGTTGTGACTCCCTTGTACTAGGTGATGCCAGATCATCTAAAAAGAGAGCAAAATCTGCCTTTTTCAGGGCCCAACCCTTTTGGTCTTGACCAAGGCAAAAGGAAGTTCTATAGCAGGCTTGGGCAGACAGACAGACTTGGCAGGCTGGCATGCAGTCTGTAATAAAATAATGTCAGAAGAGGGTGATAGCAAAAGGCTATTGCTCCATTTCTGCACGGATGAGTCTGGGGCAGGTGACATATATGCCAGTTGTGTTGTTTTTCCTATGTATCTTGATGCAAGTAGTATTTTTTTTCTCAACCTCTGCTTGTGCACTGCTAACTGTGTACTAAGCTTTTTAAACCCAGCAGCTACTACTACTGCTACTACTGTTTTTCCTTTTAGCTTTAAGGTAAAAGCTTCCTAGGCATCAGCTTTATTATCTTCTGATTAATTTTTTGGTTAACAGTAAGATGGGAAAAAAGTTCATTTTTTCTTCTTTATAATCAGAATAAATTAGCATTAGCATCAACCAGAGAAAGCAGGCATGAGTTTATTCCCTTTGGTAGCACATGTTAAAGTTACATACAGATTTTCAAGTGCAGTTACAATCTCAAAATAGTAAAGATTGTGGTTAATTCTTATAGATGAGTTCTTAGGAACTTGCACCCTTTTAAGTAGTACATATTGTGACATGTTATCCAACAGTAGTTTATGACTGGCATAACTGTAAGTGATTTTTTATCTGGAAATTGATCTGTCCTTGAAAATGCACCTCATCCTCATTAAAAGATTGCATAACACATGCATCTTCTGTTATACAGGTATTGTCTCCCCACTTCCATTCAACCTCATTCTGTTCACTCCTGTTAAAACTCCGTTTTGTGAGGAGAGCAGGGAGATGAGGTCTGACTTGTGCTGGAGATCTGCACAATGGCAGGCTGCATTCACATTCCCGACTAACTGAATCATTGAACATCAAGGCATTGAATATTTTACATCTCTTCATGAAGACTCTGTTGTTTGGCATGTGAGGAGCGAGAACCAACTGGTGTCTAGTTCATTAGCAAGAGCAGGCTGGCAGCTGTTATGTTGATATTGCAAATAGTACTTTATCTGTCTGGGAATACAGCAGAGCACTAATTCTATTTTTCTGTAGCGCAGATTAACTGATAATAACTCTAAGAATAACCCGAATGTGGTCCCTCCGCCTTTGTTTTTGAAGTATGAAACCAATTTGAACACCTATGTTCAAAACCCTGATATTCTTCTCTGCTTCTCCTTCAAACCAATCTCTTCGACTAACATGTATTTGATTTTTATTACTGTTGGGATGAAGTATCAGTGCGTGAATGGACATAGCGTGTGTGTTCTTTGCTACTTCACTTGTATTTCATATTGCACTCAGAGCAGTACTTAATCTCATGAGTTCCTTATATTTCCAGTTGAAGATGAGCAGCCGTCGACACTATCACCCAAAAAAAAGCAGCGAAATGGAGGCATGCGAAATTCACCCAACTCCTCACCCAAACTGATGAGGTAAGACTGTAAGAAACTCATATCTTCATCTCCTTTCTTTCTTCCTTCCTCCTCTCCTCCCCCCACATCAAAAATAAGGGGAGGGGGTGAAAAAAAAAAGATTGTTAGATGGTTTCTGAAAGGCTGAAGTATTTATTCTGTCAGCTTGTCAGCAGTTAATGATAGAGCTGAAAAAAAATTCTGTCATGAAAAACAGTTTGAAAAGCTGTTTGAAAAATACATAGGCTTTAAAGTCTTAGCTGTCACCCTGTCCTGTCCATGTGTAGTTCTTAAACAGCAGTGGCACTAATGATAGCACTAACCAATCAGGGGAACTCATGTGGTTAGTTTGCCTCAGGCAATTCTCTTTTTGTTGGATTCCCTCTGAGTACTGTTTTCTGTACTTAAGGCCATATGTGAGATGTATCATCACAATCAAAAATGAACCTGAATATTACCTTCCTTTTATCCTGTCGATTGAAATCAAATTTCTGTTAATTGATTTAGACTGATGAAAAAGTCTAATAATATATGTACTTGCCAAAGCAAAGTTCAAAACTAACGCAGTTTTAGTCAAGCTAAAAGCACATTAATTATGAAATACAGGGATTTTTAACAGGGTAGTGTATACTCTAAAAGTGGGTGATGAAAACAGCATCTTGCTAGTGATATTTTCCCATGTTGCTATGTGTACATTATTTTAAAGTAGTACTCCTTTGTATAATTAGGTAGTTTTCTTTCATAGGGCAAATTACCTCTAAGAGATTTGGTAAAACTAGAACCGAAACAGAAATTGTAATCTCTTAAAATATTATGTCGTTTGCATTCTATCTCACTGTGCTTGGCCTTTTACATTCTCAAGTCAGTCAAAATGGGATCCTGTAGTAGACAGAGTTTTCAAGGAGGCTGTTCCTGCTCTGATTTTGCATATCCTGTGTTGCCAGGCTAGATCCTCAGTCCACAATTGTATCCATAAATACCATAGCAGACATTTTCCACTCTGGATGTATGTATATGTACACACACAGAGAAAAATGTAAACTTATTTACATATATAAACAGACACAGTCATGAAATTTGAGATTTATGTGTGTATAACTGTGCCTGCTCACAGAGGTTAAGTGAAAAGAAATTGATACAAATACATAGTTCTTTCCATAAATAAAATCGCTCGTGATTTTTATTATTGACAATGATTCTGTTCCTGTAACAATTCTGGGTACAAGTAGGTGATATTTCTCTTTGTGTTTAAGTCACTAGACTGGAATTTTCTTTGGGCAGTTACAGAAGCATCCATATTTGTTTATTGTTTCTGCAATATAGGGCATATTCAAGGACATAACTTCCACAAATCGTCTTCATCTCTGTTTAGACTACAGAACCAAAAGTGAGATTGATTCACAGAGGGAAAATGCACCCAGCTGTGGCTTTTTTTTTTTTTTTTTGCTATTGACCATCTATTTCTGTTAAATGTATCATTAAAAGTTCCCTGCCTTCCTGTTAGCTCAGCCTTGCCCATATGACACTGATTTACATGCTTGTTTACAGTTTATGAGGAAAAATAAAATGAGCATACTGGCAAACTCCTCATTTTTATAGTGCCAGTTGTCATGCTAGCATCGTTGTCAATTTACTTACCTTTGGACAGTCCTCCTATCTGGTGATAATTGTTTTAACTGCTGAAAATTGAAATGTGGAGATTCCCCCCACTCACCTTCTCCCAGATTCTAATTTTAGGGAAGAAAAGTAAAAAGAAAGAGAAGGAGAGAGAGAGAGAGAAAGAGCTGAAACATTTGGAGCTGAACACACTGTCCCTGTTTGCTATGTAAAGTATGCCTCATTTCTTTGATCTTGAGTAATAATAATTCTGGGGAGTTATACTGTTTTCATATGCTTCAAAGCTGTGTCAAAGTTTTGCTGCTTAAGGGTACTTCTTTATTCTATTGGCTCTTGGGTACTGAGATGACAGGTCCTCTGTACTAGGTGCAGGCTTTTTCAAGTCATAGCCTTCAGCAAAACATCAAATTACCAAATACAGGGTAACATACTTCTACACAAATGCCTTTCCTGTAGATATATTATACCATATATATTAAATACTTTAGTGTTACATGGTACATTTTATGTGCAATAGAAAGTGATGGTTTGAGGTAGCCTTAGGGGTACTTTTTTCCACAAGCAGAAAAAGCTAGTGTATACCGTATCAAGTATGGTTTTTACAGGACTTTCTGCCCGAAGGCCTTTGTAAATAAGTAATGATCAACAGATTGGCTGTGGGTTTTTGAAAAGCATGCCTGTGTCAGTTTGCATGATGGGGGAAGATTTTCAAAGTACAGCCTGCTTTCATTGCCTGCTGAAGAGAGACTGAGGGAGAGTAGTCGTCCTGAGCCTGAGCTGTCTGCTCAGTAGCACATCAGAATTGCTAAACACAGGTTGAGCAGTGAGTGGAGAACTTGCCAGGCTTCCAAATCCAGACATTGTTTTATTCCTCTTCTCTGTTGCTGCTAAATTTATTCTCCAGCCCAGTGTTCGCACCCTCAGCTTCTCCCCAGACCCAACCATCTCTTCCTTTTACTCTTTATCTACACTGACTTAACTTTGGTCCAAGGTGCTAAAAAGACAAAGTGGATTGAATCAGAGGAGAGCTCTGTTAAGCTTTGTTTGTAATGGTCAAACTCTTTTCTCCTCTCTCAAACAAAGGTGGACTGTATTATCTGCTATTTTGTATCCCTGTAAATTACAGAAAGTGACAGGTACTTGCTTCCCTGCCCAGAAATCTTTAGTGGATGTCAGCTAGAAGAACCCAAGAGGTAAATCAGCTAAAGCACTGTCATGTCTGTAGCTGATATTTATCTTTGGAAGTTTTTTCCTAAATTTACTTTAAAAGCTCCTTTTCCAAGTCAGCTTTTCCCATGTTCCACCTGCCCAGAAATAGCTGGCTACTTGCAAACTTTTTCTCAGCTGTGGTTTTAGATCCACAGGATCTAGAACGAGCCTGGAAGACAAGAAGTCTGGAGTATGAAAACAACAATTATGTGAAAAAATAATTTATAAACTGAAATCCAAACTGTGGCTTTCAAATTTTTCTGAGCAGCCCTACAGTTAAGATAATGTTGGAAATGCTGTGTAGGTTTTAGATTCCCACAGTGGTGGAGGCATCAGGGAAAAGGGTATAATGGTATGAGACAAAACTTTCTGACTTCTTGTACTGCTGGATTAGAACTGAGGATGGAAATGGTATCACAGGGATTCCCTGGGACCTCAGACAAGTGGTCGGAGCTGGGCAAAGAGTGGGAATTTTTGAGATTTACTAACAGAAAACTAGAAATCTGTATTATCAAATATGGTCTGGATAGATACATTGGAGACATGTTTTTAATGACATCTTTTTGATTACTCTGCATTACAAGAAATTACTGACTGATCTAAAGAGACGACTGACATACAAATGCTCTTTGTGTACATCACAAATGGTCTAGACTCACATTTGGGAAGTCACTGGTCTAACTGAATGCTGCATCCCATCAAATGGCATGAGTAGAATCACTGATGCAATACTAGAAGAGTCTAATCAATCAGAAACAAATCTTTCAAATACCAACAATACCTACAAATGCAAATTAACCAGAAAAATACTCAGCATTGTCGTTACTGTTTTTACCTGTTTTGCATCAGCAAAAGTCGGTCCCATTAAACCAACAAGTGCATGGGATGCTTTTTTAAAATAACTGAAACTCCCACAGGAAAAAATAGATACTCCTGTTAAGATGTGAACGCATCCTATTACAGTAAAAAATAAAATTTAAATAGGAAAGGAAGGAAAAGGAAGGAAGGGCTGTGACTGGGAAAGTAATCACGTATCAGGTGTCCTTCATGAGGTGGAGAAGAGAAGTGGAACCAATCAATGCCTCTGGTATCATGCAGCAATATCAGTCCCTGTTCATCATCTCAGTTGCAGGTTCTGATGCGTGTTATTGATGAGCAGCCACGTTAACTGTGAGGAGGCTATGTCGCCTAAATACCAAATAGCAAAGCTAGTTTTAAAAAAATGTGTCATTTTGGATTCTGAATGACCAGTAAAAATGTGAAAAGCCCTGGATATGAATCAAAAAAGGCACTTAAATGATTGTTGCTGAGCCTCAAGTCTATACTTAATGCTTTGGTAGCTGCTACTGCATGAGTGGAATACACTGACTTGAAGGAAATGTCAGCCCAGCTGAGTCAAACTACCTCTTAATGCAAGAACAAATAGCATATGACAGGGCCCAAGGGGCCTGAAGAGCAAACAAATAGTTTGTCCCTGTCCACTCTGGATGTAGTGGTGTAGTTGACATAGGCCTCTAGACAAGTAGCATACTCAGCAAAGGGTCATTATCATTAGTGTCCCTGATCACATAAGAATCAGAGGCATCAGAGGACACTGGGTTTTCAGTGTGTTGCCAAGGAGAATTTCGTAAGCCTGAGGATTTTTTTTGATCGAGGATCTAAAATAATTCCCAACCAGACAATAAAACTTGCACAGAAACTGTCAAGACCCAGCTAAATGACACAGAAAAAAAGTGAGCTCTTTGGCATACGTTTCCAGAAGCCTAATGAGATTATTTATCTGAAGCTGAGGAGGAAACCTCCTGTCTTTTTTCCTGAAGTTGTATATAATATTTTAAGTATATGAACAACGGCTGTGCACATTTATCTCCTCATCCACCCACTAAGCCACATACATAAATGTACATACACATTTCTGCTAGTGCCACTCAGCATGAATTTGCATTGCCTCTGCCATTGTAGTGCTGCCCTTCCATGAACTGAAACTGTGAGCTTTCTCATAGAAACAAAAAAAAAAAGTGATGGCAGGTCTAGGGAAGCATTTCTCAAGCTAAAAGTGATAAAATAAATTGACTGATCATTTTCCATGACTCCCTTAAACCAGACATGAAGATAAGGTTTGAAAAGGTGAAAGCCCACTGATTAACCATAATAATGGTATATATTTATGTCCTTCAGCCTTGGAAGTTTCCATCTTGTACTCAAATTTATATTCAGATTTTATACAGTGCTAATATGCAATACAATGATAACCAAGCTGCAACCCAGCAGGTTATATACCTGGTTATATAGCACAATTCACTTCCTGGTTCTGTTTTACTAGTTCACTATGACCAACATGAACAACAGGAGTAATTCAGTGATTACCATGTTGCCTTACACCAGTGTTTAACAGTATTATAGAATTAAATTATTTAAATGATAGGTGGTAGTATCTGCTAGCTTCTTGACTCTTGCTACCATTGGTAGACCAGGGATTGATAACTTTGGTTTCTTTTTAATTTGTCTCCTTTCCATTTCTTTGTTGAGTTGAAAGATCAGCTTCTTGATCTGAAGAATGGTACTCAGGTTTCAAAAAGACTGCAGTGAGTTGATGCTGGCTGATGCCAGATACCCTCAAAAGTTCCTCTCTCACTTCCTTCACAGCTGGACAGGGGAGAGAAAATACAACAAAGGGTTCATGGGTTGACATAATGACAAAGATCACTCACAAAACAGACTTCCATTAGAGGTATTAATTGAATTTATTGCTAACAAAATCAGAGCAAGAAAATGACAGGTATAAACAGACCTTAAAACATCTTCCCCCCACTTCTTCCTCCTTCCCAGCCATGCCTCCTTCCCTCAGGGGTTGAGAGAGAGTTGAGGAGTGGGGTTTATGGTCAATGATCACATGTCATTTCTCCTGCTGCCCAGGGAGAGGAGTTCTCCCCTGCCTTGAGAGTGGGATTCAGCCCATGGGAGAGTTCTCCATGCACTTCTCCAATGTGAGTCCATTCCATAGGCAGCAGTTCTCTGCAAACTGCTCCAGTCTGGGTCACTGTTCCACTGAGTGCAGTCCTTGAAGGACAGGCCCTCCCATCCTGTGCCCTTCACAGGGTCACAAGTCCTACCAGGACACCTGCTCCATGGGTGCAGAAGAGCATGGGCTCTTCTCTCTGTGGGACTGCAGGTCCCTGACAGGGGGCTCCAGCACGGGCCTCCAATAGGGTCCCACCCTTCTCCCAGGCGTCCACCTTTTCCAGTGTGGGTCTCTTCCACGGGCTGCAGGGGGATCTCATCCTGCTTCACCATGGGCTGCAGGGGAACCTCAGCTCAGGTGCCTGCAGCACCTCCTGCGCCTCCTTCTCCACTGACCATGGTGTCTGCAGAGCTGTTCCTCTCACACGTCCTCACCCTGCTCTTCTCTGGCCTCGTTACATCTGTACAATAACTTTTTTCTCTCTTCTTCTTAATTCTGTTATCACCAAGGTGTAACAATCATTTCTAATTGGGCCAGCCTTGGCCAGCAGCATGCCCATCTTGGAGCTCTGCTGGACATGGTGGAAGCTTCTGGCAGCCTCTCACAGGAGCCACCCCTGTAGCCCCCTGGCTACCAGAACTTGGCCATGCAATACAGTAGTTGTGTTATAAGCCATGGGAATAAACAGCATCAGATTTTTATTTTTTTTTTGATTACTTGAAATCTTGCACAAGTCTTTTTGGGATGAGAGAGCAGTGTCAGGAAAGGAAAGGAGAATTTTCCAGCAGAAGAAAAATACCATTTTTATGAAGTTCAGGGTAAGAGAAGGTTCACTCAGATCAAAACAATAGAAAGAAAAAGCTCTTAAGCTAAAAACTGGGTTTAAAGAAAAAATGTATTCTTATAAACATTGACTGGAAACAGTGGTAGCTCTTATCATAAGGTCACACACTTCCTTTAAGTGACAAAAACACTCCTATATTTTATGATGGCACTTTACTGTGGGTTTGTTTTTTACAAATGAGAAATTATTTTTTCACGTACATTCTCCTACCCCTCAAAGATTGCTAGTTCTGCAGCTTCAGAAAATCTAAATGAGAAATATTAAAAAACACATTGACTGTGTGCCTTCTCCCCCCTCATTAAATTGTGTATGCAAAAGTCTCAAAGCTAACTATTTTGTTACTTTCTTATGTGAGACTTCATACTTCAGAGGCATATTCTGATCATGTCCTTAGGTATCAAGAAACTTTAAAAAGCCAGATTCTTACAGTAAACAGCTTTATATCAGCATTCTTAATAATCTTGAAAAATTAATGGAAATCTTCAGTAAGGCTTCTGAGAATAATAAAACCAGCAACATCTGGGCAGAGCAAGAGGGAAGAAAGGAGAAGTAACTCTGTAGTTCAGCCCATAAATTGGACAAGGCACTAGGTACCAACCACTGTGTTAGTTATGGTCTTCCTCCTAGATTTAGGAAAAAGACAGTGTGAGATTGTAGTAATATTAGGATAGCTTCTGAATACATCAATTAAAGCATTTAGCAGTAGAATGCAGGTTTTCTTTCTCTCATTGGATTTTCTTCTCTAAAGCCTGGTGCATCTGGGCACTGAATCCTTACAAATTTCGTTTCTGATTAACCTGTGAAAGGAAAGATCAGTGAGAGAGTGTCATTAGTGTAACACACACAGGCAACAAATTCTCATTACAACTTCATGCCATCCACACAGACTGCAGGGTCACAGGGAATGGCTAATGGTAGCCGACAAATGTTGGGTGTATTAGTCACAAAACATTTGCTGAATTCCATCAGAATGTCGTGACAACCTTCATAGCCAGTCCCAGCGAGCTGCGGGAGCCAGTGGAGTTTTCCTGTGACAAGCCGTCACTCTGTCTTGGTTGAGCTTTATAGCACCAGTCAAAGCAGTCAGGGAAGATTGAAGTGACAGAGGCCCACTGAGTAAATAGTGAAACATGCAGCACATCATGAAATATTCAGCCAGGGTGTAAAAGCTCTAAATGCTTTTTCAATTATTAGCACCTGCACTGGCTGCATACATCTAACACTAACAGCATGTTAATTGCCACAATTTGTTAGGGTAGTTGTAGGAGAAATTTCGAAGGCATGAGACGTTCCTTAGTATGTCTTCAATTCCTCTCTTACCTTCAGCAAACCCACTTTTTCCTCCTAAAATTAAGCGTCTGTGTGCATACACTTGCTAAGACATACCCACAAACCCGTCAGTCAGGTAGGAAAACTCAAAATTCCTGAACCACAGACAGGGTGTCTCTAAAGACCCTGAGTCTTGTGCAGGAGACTGCTAAACATCTTTTTGTGCACAAAATCCAGATATGCCTACCTGAGAAAGGCACACTTTCAGACTCTAACGAACACAGGTTAAAGACGAATAATGTTTTTCTCAGGTGTGTTTTGCATTGACTTTATATAAGGAGATATATATAATATCATATAATATCATATTATATATATATATCATATATTATATATATTAGATATAATTTATATACTATATATATTGGAGGACAGAATAAAAACTAGCCAAAACATCATCTTAAAAATGTGTAAAGACTAAGATATTACAGATTATTTTTATACAACCCCAGGGTGCTCTTCTGGTCACACAGATCCACTGCAGATCGCCATGGGTATGTTGCTCTAGTTCTCAGTTGCATATGAATAATAGCAAGAGGGCTAAGGCAAGGGTGACATAATACAACAGTATGTTTAACAATAGTCATTTAATGAGGCAGCCATTTAGTCCTGAATGGTCTTTGCAGTTCTGTCCATCCCCAGTCCATACCCAAAAGTTTCAGACTCAAAAACTCAAATTTTGCAGTGGTTATAAATGTGTACCAGGGAAGCAGTACTCTTTAAAATGTAATGTTGACTTCCTTGCAGTGGGTTTGCTGTAAGTGGGATTCATGGTTTTGCTTTAGGCTGTTGTCTTCCAGGCAGACTCTTTGGGTTTGCAGCTGTAGCATGGCATTTAGCATCGTTTTCAAGTTTAATTGCACATAAGTGGCATTATATGCTCTTCAAAACCTTGAAAAGATGGTATTTTGCTCTTCATTTTAAGTCATGCGTATGTAATATCTGCCATAAGAACCAGAGAAGCTATTTTTAAACTGGGGTTATGGATGAGGGAAATTTAACTTTTGTTCCTTTCCTTCCATACAGGCTATACATGTCTTTTCCTAGCTAGAAGGACCAAATGCCTTGGTCATGCAAGTCATAAAAACCAACATCCCATGGTCATGCAAGTCATAAAAACCAACATCTCAATTAAAACAAATACTAGGGGTTTAATTGACAGAAAGTGCATTTCTTCCTGTGACTTGAATTCCTGAATCACAGGACTTTGCAGCCCTGGAGAACATAATGACTGCAGCATGATTGTAAGCATTTCTGCAGTAACCTGCCAATGTGACTCAAGCACAACTTGACAAGGCCATCTTCAAGGATGGGGAGGCAGAGAGGCTCTAGAAACATTCAGTCCATGATTTGGCTGTAAGGGCAACAACTGTAATGCTTTGTGTAATATAAATTTTAATAGGAAGAGGGTGTCCAAATGCCTTAGGCAGATTTGACAGCTTTGGCCTCTTTGTGTGTCTATTTTAATTAATTTTTAGTATTGGCAAAACAGGTTTGGATCATCAGATTAATGAGAGTATATATGTAGTAATACTATTTTATCGCTGTTGTGATCAATTTGGTTTTTAACTGCCTGACTCAGTGTATCTTCTCATACACTCAGTAACATCCGAGGACAAAGTTGGACCTAAGTAGGGAAGAGTTTCCAATGTCCAGAGACATCTTCAGGGATCACTTTATTGAGAATGGAAGAGCACTGATTAAAGAAAGATTTTAATTTAATCAACACACTTCATGAATAATCCCACATAGTGTGAAACAGAATGTAGCTAGTCATATCACAGAGTCCTTCAGGCAATAATCCACTATCCTGGAGTAAAAGTAGTACAATAGCATCTCTTACTATGCTTTCATGTTGTTTGTCCCACCCAGTTTGCTTCCTTTAAGTTCTCACTTGCTATACTCCAAGCAGTAAAGCAGAGTCTAAACAGTTTATGACACTATGATACTGCAAATAAATGCTTCTCTTGATTAAAAAAAAAAAACAAAAAGCCCAAAACAAAACCAAAACCCGACAAAAACCTTAAGGTTTTTTTAAGAAAAAAATCACAACTTGTTACCTAAAACTTCAACAAGGACTTATATCTGATGATTCATATGCTTTGTTCTTCCTTCAGCCCACTAATATTTAAGCCTAAAATATTCTAATGCACCCTTGGCAGAAGCTACTTTGAATGTTCCCTGTTAGGATGCAAAGCCCAAAAGAATTACACTAGGCTTGAAGCACTCACACTCTAAAAATTGCCTCAGACCTCAAGGCAGTTGACCATAATTGGATGTCAGACATCTGATACCACCTGCTTTGTTATAACATTCCTTTCAATTCGTATCATTTTTGTGTCAAGGATTAGAGTATTGCTAAATACTGATGTTAAAACTTCAGATCATCTGTTTAATTTTAAATCTCAGAGCACAAAGGAAACACTGATTACAAAACTAGAATGTGGCATTTTTTTAAAACTGATTTATTATAGTTCCTCTCATAAAGGATAGGGGGAAAATTCCTTCCTATATGTGCTTGATTTCAGAGAGGAAAGGAAGGTAATTTGACTGGTGAACTTTGCTTTTGGAAAATGAACTTTTCAGTGCTCCTCTAGAAAAATTCATGAAGAAATGTTTAGTTGAAGTATGGGGGGGGAAAAAAAACCCTAACCCTGAAAAAACAGAAAGAAAAATGTTTCTCAGTGGAAGCTCCTGAAGAGACCTACTTTTTGGCAAACTCTTATTTGCAAACATAAGGCTAACACATTCCATTAGAAAAAATAGCTGGGACAGAGCACCACTAAATGTTGTCTGAACATTAGCACAGCCTTCAAATGGAAGTGTGTTCATGGCTGCAGCTCTGAGCAGATGGGGTGTGCCCAATGAGCAGCATCTCAGTCAGCTCTCACACAATGCTGCCATGGCTGCATCTTGCTGGTGGAAGAGAACGCAGAGTCTAGATATTTTTCTAGAAATTAAAAAAGCCAACAAAACAACAACAATCCCTTTGATACAGCTTTTTCCTCTCTGCTTCCTACAAAAGAGGGAACGTGCTTATTCAAGGCCTGTCATTATTCAGCTTGGAGCAGGATCAGAGACTCCAGGTAGTCCACTAGGGCTTCTCTGCTGCCAGTGGGTTACAGTGAAATCACTAAACTGTGTCTCTATTGGGTGAATTTAAAAACTTTAAAAACATAGTATTTGTTTTTTTCCAGATCAGTCTGCCTTATGTCTTTGCCATGTGGGCATTGATTGTCTTACAGCATCAGAAGATTCTTCTTTGAATGGAACATTGTATTAATAGTTCCTCAACTTTTTCTGAGTCACATTCTTTGGAGTTGACCCTGCTTTAGTGAAGTGCCTGGGAATTTGCCACTAATTCCAACTGACCTGTAATCAGTGGCTATGAAATTACACTAATTGATCACCCTGATTGAATTCAAGTTTATACTTCTCATAGGAATGCAAGTGTTGGTTGCATGGTAACTTAACATATCATGTTTAAGGTAAATTAACCTATTTCATACACTGTGTTCAAAATTTGCTTTAGCAGTGCATGCAGTAGAGAGGGTCTCACCACAGCGTGCTCATTGAAATGCTTTAAAAGCAGGAAACTTTCCTGTTTTAAGAGCTCAGACAATATGGGCATTTCTTTAACAGGCTTTAAAATTTGGATACTGTCTCAGAGTACTTAGTATATTCTTACATTGCAAATACTTTCTTCTTTGAAATGTTACAATTCTATATTAAGATATTTCAATTCATGACAAAAACCTGAGGTAAAGACTGTAGCTTTCTAGACAAAGCACTATTAAATCATAGTGTTATGATTTTAGGGTCAGTTTACCCTGTACCTTGCGAATACAATTCTGCTAATGCTATTGTATAATGCAGTCACTTAAGGGTCTTCACCAGCAAGTGAGAATGTTGGAGTCACTTAGTACTTAGCTTAATGTTTGATTTTAGCATATAAATTAAAGAACTCTGTTGTCTGTGCTTAGATGTCTATGTAGCTGCAGAGCAAGTTCATAAAGATGTCTTTCATTTGCTTCTCCTTTGAGAAAGCTTGTGCTTTAAAATGTTGCCGCAGAAACACTTAGAAGGTTATCACAGGTAGAGTTGTCAGAGGAAATGGACATTGTTGTTTGGTATTAAAATCATGTATTCCAGATGTGGGCATTTGTTAGTCAGTCTGCTCTAAAATGACATACTGTTGAATCTTTAAAGGGCTTCAGTTTGGGAAAGCAAAATATGATTGGGCAAATTGCTAAAATATTTAAAGTGCAGCCTGTTAAAGCTTTTACTGTGAAGAGCATCACGTCAGAAGTTGTATGTGGTAAAAGCAAGTAATTGGCTTTCCATACTTATGCCGTTCAGTCAGCATGGGGCTCTGTTCCTATCCCTTCTACTTCATTGCAGACACCTATAGGAACTTGGATATGTATTTCAGAGGGGCGGGACTGGAAAGAAAAAAACTACTTATGTGGTTGTGATGGTGTCAGAAAACCCTATTTAAAATTAAATGCTTATTGGTATAGAAGAGGATAGAAAGTCATTGGAACTGCACCCAAAATTTAAAAATTAATTTTTTGTTTATATCCAGCTTTTGTTTAAAAATGTCTTTATTGAAAGCATGTTAAAGTGTAAATACATTTCATTTTTTTTACTTTTATCCCTCTTTGTACACAGCTCTTGGGATATCTTTCCATCCATAATTCATAGTATTTTCCATTTATGTTGTCCTCAACTTGTTTCTCCCCAGGCATGACCCCTTGTTAATTCCTGGCAACGAGCAGATTGACAATATGGATGCCAACGTGAAAAAATACGACTCCACAGGGATGTTTCATTGGTGTCCAGCCAAAGACATCGAAAAGGTCATTTTGGTAGGTATTGATGATAAGTTGTGTTTGAAAAGAGGTTATTTAAACCATAGAATTGATGGCTAATGGATGAATGACTTAGTCTCTAGTCACTCTCTAGTCACAAAATCCAGTGTATTGAAATCAGGAGCACAGAGTGATGAACCTGCAGCAAGGATTTTGATTAAAGAATTTTGATTACAGAAATATTTATGCCCAATGCAACAATAAAAATTCATCCAGTATAGAGAATTCCTTTTTCATAAACTGAAGTCTGTGTATTTGGTTTAAATCTTTAGAGAATTAAAATTAGAAATACTTAAATGCTTAAATACCGCACTTCTCTCTTTACACATGGCAGAAATTACTCTAACGCAGGCAGCGTTGTTTTGACATACCTCTTATTTATTGATGTTTTATTTATTTTTCTTAATTGATTTTTATTCATTTTGCTCTCTTAGAACTTCTCTCTCAATTCCCCATATTTCAAGATGCCCAAATAGGCTAGAGCAAGTAGTGCTCCTGCTCTGACTCTAGCATGTTGCAGTGAGCCCTGTCTATATTTATTTAATTTCTTTAGCTGGGGAAACCATCAAACTGACTAAAGTCATTAAAAATAATTAGGAGGCCTATCACAGTCTATTTTGAAAGTTTATGCCACTTGTGTTCATGTACTCATACCTAAGAGCAGCAAGTAACTACCCCCGGATCTCGTATGCAAAACTGATTATATTTGAAATGAGCTCCCCTGTGGATCTTCACTTTGTCTCACTTCATAAAGCTTTTCCTGAGCCTGCTCTCTTAGATTTTCCTGCACTGTGGCATGGAGTAGCCAGTGATGGTGACAGCCCCAGTTATTCTAGCAATCAGGGGTTAAAAGCTTGTCTCCAGTTCTCCTTGGGGGTTTCTGTAATAACTGACATTGCCTGGAATTGCAACACCAGTGTTTAAATAGTCAAGCCAGTAAATTCCAAATTTTAGAGATGGAGCTTTGAGAAGGAGTTTGCCTGAACACCTTTAAATAGTATCATTTATTTGTAATCAGCAAGCAAGAAGGGGTAGCCCTGCTGTAAAACACTTTGTAATAGAGATAGAAATCCTCCTTCGTGGTACAAACACATTTTAGCTGACACGCTACATGCTGCCCTACTTTGAAAAGTGTTCCTCCATAAATGGTGCGGGGGAGTGACTCAATCATCATCTCTTGGTTATGCCATGTTGATTTTTTCCACTACCAGCATGTGAATCTACAACTCTGTACAGGTTCTTTCTGCTTTATGCATCGTCACCAGTAAAGATACTGCCAGCAAAATGCTTCCCTACACCTTTTCAAACTAGCAGTCCAGAATTTATGTCTACATTCATATCTATGCAAATTTAATGCTGTCCTTAGAGACCACACAAGTATAAATTGTGCATAATAGTGCATAATTTGAAGATGGTGGGATTTCCCAGGTTGTCTTCTAATTGATACTTGATGATGTCCCAGTCAGAAAAGAGTTACTTTTTCTGCCCAAGATCCGTTTTGGCTCTGCAGCTTTCCAGCAGTATCAGGTAGTAAGAAGGGATTTTTGCCATACGTGGTTACATACAGATCTATGCCTGATCTATGGAATGACATTTTTTACATACCTGCTTGCAAGACTTGGTCTCTGTCTTGTAAAGTCTGAATATTCCAGACACATGGGCATAGGCATGGCACAACTTATATGCTTCATTTGAGGATTTGCTCATGTCTTCAGCTTTTTGAAGGGCCAAGATGACTCTTGGTCAAGCTGGATGAAACTCAGTGTAATTGCCCTGGAGAAATTGACAGCTCATGCATTTTTTAACTGATGAGAAAACTTCTAATAAGAGTTCCCATTCTTCTGACATAATGAACATAACTGCTGCATATTCCAATCCTAATTGCACACCACCATGCTTCTGTAATTTATAAAAATGATATGTACTGTGGATAAGTCAAGGAAAATTTTGCAGCTCACCACTGTTTTAGTTTTGTTCATTGGCAAAACTTCTGTGTAATGGTGCAGAGTGTACATTTTGTTGGCGATATGGTATCACTGGTTCTCTGGCTACTTGATGGAGCACAGCAATGCCAAGACTGGCTCCAGAAATTAAGGTAATTTTTTCCATGTGGCTCTATTTCATCATCTTGGTGTTTGAGTTGGCTGCTCCACTGAACTAAACAATGCTGAAATTGGCACAACACTGAGAAAGAAGATAATTCTGGACACTGATTAATTATTCTCCATGAGACCTTTTTCCTCGGTAAGTCCAGTTGGCCTGAAAATTTAGTATTAGTCACAAACTTGCACTTTTATTTTGTCAATGAGCTCTGTGGCATATAGTGGGCATCCATGGTAAAGAAGAGCAGTGTAGAGTATTTTAGGATTGCTTCTCAAGGAAACAACATTGTTATTAAATAAGAGCTTTGACTTTAATAAACTATGGTCCTCAACAAGATCTGAGTAGTATCAGAAAGCCCTACTAGGAGCACTGGACAAGCAACGTCTTCCTTTTGAAATTGATCCTGAAAAAAAAACAGCTAGTGATTGGTCAACTAGGGCATGATTTTGCATCTCTTCTCTATAATCCTTAGCTAAAGCTACAGTACTTTGTAACCAGAGTCACACTACACATGTACAGAAACTTGCACAGGACCAGAATTTGGTCCAATACAATGTCTTCCTAAATGCTGAAGGATTTGAAAACATGAACAATTTTTTTTTTCTGCCGGACACATTTAATGAAATAAAACTAATGATAAAATGAATAGCTGTTATCAAACTGCTTCTTTGTGCATGAACAATATTGACAGTTGTAATTTTCCTGATTTTAAGCTCAATATATGATTTAAGATTCCCTTTGTTTCATTTTTCCCTTGTCTTTTTTTGTTTTGTTTTTTTTTTTTAGACTCGAAGTGAAGCAGCGATGACAGTTTTAAGTGGGCATGTAGTCGTTTGCATATTTGGGGATGTTAAATCTGCTTTGATTGGATTAAGAAATTTAGTGATGCCATTACGAGCCAGCAACTTTCACTACCATGAACTCAAGCACATTGTGTTTGTGGGTTCACTTGAATACCTGAGAAGGGAATGGGAGACACTGCATAACTTCCCCAAGGTTTCAATCTTGCCTGTAAGTTCAAAAGCCATATTATTGATACTTTGTTATTTAGGACACCAACTGGACAGATTCGTATTGACTTTGATCTTAGGCTTTTTTACTTTTGTCTGCTTATAGGCCTGAGGACTTAGATTTTCCCTTTACTGTGTCTATAAAAACAGAGCCCTGTGAGACCTTATTAGAAGATATTTGCTGCAGTGTGTGGTTCCTCATCATCCTCATTGGATGAATTTCAGCTGCTATCAGATGTATTAGCTGTGTTATGTATTGAACATTCGCTGTAGTGCCCGGCATGGAGCCAGTTCTGATGTTATGATTTCCCTGACAGAATGACAGTAGTTATTTATGATATTATTTATGTTTTTATACCCACAAAACCTTTGAAAAATTATTGTTACTCCGTCTACGTAATATTTATGTCTATTCATAAAGACTTCCTGTGGACTGGCCTGCTTTATAAGGAACACTCCCCTGGCATTTCAGTTCAGAGTCCTGTATGGAAGTACAGCCAACCCTGACCCTTTTTAAATAAAAGAAAAGCTCCTATTGATCTGAGTAGGCACAGCCACTAAAACTGCAAAGGTCCTTTTTCTCCTACATATCATTATGATTCACTCATATGACTGAAATGTAGAACCAAGAGCTCAAGGACTAACAAATGAAGCCCCCAAGCAGGTGATCTTAGGTGACCATAGCTATAAATGACACATGAGAGCCCATGGTGTAAGTATGAAAGAAAATGCCCAGCCTGTTATATAGTAAAATTAGTTTAGATTTTTTTTTAAGAATGAAAAATTATGAGTTTACTAGTTCTTAATAATTTCATTTCAGCAGTTAAAAATAAATAAACTGATGATGGGTGTAACCTTAACTGAATAATTGGGAAAATAGCTATAGAATGAAAGGACTGTCTTTGCTTTTTGATTAATTCAGACTGTAGGTCTTTGTTACTGTAAATGCAGTTTTAGTGTTAGCCCTTGGCATTTTTCTGTAACCTGATCCAACAGATGGTGTCACAAGATTCTCTGCTGTCACAAAAATGGTGTCAATATCAGATTTGGTCAGTTAATATCCTCCTCTTTCTGCCAATTCCTTTTAATTCCAGTCACTGTGAAGGCTGGAGACTAGGGAATCAGAATTAAACTGATAATACTGTTGAACTGTTGAGCAGAATAGAATCCTGCTACTGCTTCCACTATATAATGTGTATCTATTATTATAAGGTGTTTTTGCGAAGTTGTGATTCTGAATTCTGAAGAGGCATTAAGGAAATGCTTTACTTTCCCCAGTTTACACCAAAATTCAGAATTGCTTTAGATTAATTTTGACTTAAACAGTTTAAATAGTTAGTTGATGCTTCTTTAAAAATACAGAGTTTTATAAAGGAATTGTATCTGACATAGTAAGCAAGGATGCTGAAGACCACACAGGCTTCATTAGTGTTTCGTCCATTTTTTCCCAGCCCATCTGGGAAATATCACTATCAAAATAGTGATATTAAAGTTAAAAATAGCAGCAATTTTCTGATCTAATTATACTAATTTAAAAATGTGCTTAAGTTTCTGGGAAACTTGTAGGAACCTGTTAAAGGGAGGCCACTTTTATAATTCTCTGCTTTGGTTCACAAGGTAAAACTTGCTGCTGATATCTGATGGAGATACAGTTACAGCTGAATATAAAAACAGTTGTTCTGGTTTAAAAAAAAAAAAGTGGAATTTAAAGTCTGTATTAAAAGAAGCCTTTCAGCTGCTGAGTAAACTCTTAAAAAGTAGGCAAATGCCAATTTTAAATATCCTCCGGCAGCCTTAATTCTGTCCCTTTGCATAAAATCATTAGGAGTGAGCCTTTAATTAATTACATGATTGCATATTATTTTTCCCCACAGGAATCCTGCTTCACTTGGTGCACAGTACAGGCACAAAGGGCAGGATTAAGGTGCCTGGAATAATCATACTCTAACTTTGGAGCAGTTTATAATGAAATCAAATCTGTTTGATACATACTGTTTTTCACAAGGTTTCATGCCTCAAATTATTGAAAGTTTCATGGAATAATTAGGCTGGCAGTCACTGAATATAAATTGAGCTCTTCCTTCACTGTGTACATCTTAAATTCACTTTTGCATTGAGTACTCTCAGTGGAGTTCAGGAGATATTCACCATGAATGATCAGGAGATGGAGGGCTGTGGTCTTGAGTTGATTTTATGAAAGTCACTGCATGACCCTGGAACAGCTATGTGTCCTCATCACTGGGGTCTTTTGGTACCAAACCATGTGAAGCAGCAAAGTAGAATCTAGTTTCCATTAAGAAAAAGTGTATTTCCTGAACCTCACAGCCTCTGTGACATAGACTTAATATTCTGTAAGTGCAGCTGTGGACTGTTGAATGTGAAAGGCAAGTGTAATTCTAAACAAAAAATATCATGTTAAGTATCATATCTCAGCTTTGTTAACTATGCAAAATATCCACAGGCTACCCACAGTATTTTGTTTTAATGGTTCCATTCTCTGATTGAGAATTGTGGAACAGGGAACATTGCACAAGTTGTGCACTTTAAGATAAAGTCCTGTTTCTGTTTCAGAGAGTTTAATCACGCAGCTTTGAAGCTCAGTGTGTTTTCCTTGCAGAAGCACCAAAAGCATGCTTTGAAAAGGATTAACCTTTTCTGTGTATTGCTTTAGGTAGAAAAAGTAGCTTTGTCCTGATTGCATTTCAAATGTGCAGGACACGTAATGCTTTCCTGTTTAAATTGCTGTTCTTTTGCCCAAGACCATTGTGACTTGGTAGTAGATAAATAGACATTTAAAACACCCCCCTTGTTACATTCAGAGAGCCAGAGGTTGCCACATGATAGCAACTTAAATCAAGACAATTTCAAGTCACCGATGAGATGTAGAATGCTGGCATTATTCCTGTTTCTTGTTTGTTAGTAATAGCTTGACTGAGTATTGAGACTGAACCTAAAATGCTGCCATCAGCACCAACTACCCTTTAGATTAGCACACATCTCCTATTCCCTGGCACATAGTTAGACCAGCTTAATGTCAGAGCATAAAAAAGATACTTGTTAAATAATTTCCCAAAGCTCCTTCTCAATCTTTAATTTGTTTTTCTTTTTTCCTCTTCTGCACTCCCTTTTTTCCCTGTGCCGAAGGGTACGCCATTAAGTCGGGCTGATTTAAGGGCTGTCAACATCAACCTCTGCGACATGTGCGTTATCCTGTCAGCCAATCAGAATAATATTGATGATGCTTCGCTGCAGGACAAGGAATGCATCTTGGCGTCACTCAACATCAAATCTATGCAGTTTGATGACAGCATTGGGGTCTTGCAGGCTAATTCCCAAGGTAAGGACTGCCCTATAATACTTCTCTGCAGTGCCTACAGGGGACAGGACCTGGCAGGAGGAATATCCCTCACTCAGTAATTCAAAGAGCCCTACATCAGCTTGCTTGACAGTTAAACCTGCTGATTGGGATGATGGCTTTTAAAGGGACAGTCACGTAGTTTCTCTGCTACATCACAAAGCACATCTTGTAGAGGGAAAATGAATGAACATGAAACTGGCATTTTTCCTCATTTCACAGTTTTCATAGATAATATATAAAAATGTCGTTTTCTCACTGTGGCTTCCTTTACAGGGTGAGTTGCTATTATATAACCGATGATAACTTGCAGTTATTCTTTGGAATACCTAAAGTTTCTGTCTAACAAAATTTCTTTTTATGTAAAATATATTTAGACTACAGAGAAAATACAAGCTTGAGTAACACAAGCCAAAAACTAAAATAAAAAATAACTTTAAATTTTCTTTACAGCTTTGGTATCTTCTTGCTCAAGAAGCCACTGAGAATTAACTCAAAGCTGATTCCTTCCCATGATTTGACATGTACTCATCCCACTCAAGGACCTTGAACAAAATCTTTCTATCTTTCCTGAGAGTAGGGGACTGATTCATAGGTAGCCAAAGGCTATTTTACACCATATGTGCCTGTGCAAAGCAGCTGCAAAGCAGTCATAAGCACCCTGGCAAAGTCCATCAGTGTAAAAAAAATCATCTTCCCATCCCTGAAGGGTCTTGCAGCTTATGCAGCTGAAGTCCTACCTTTGATAAACCTATTAACTGCAGCATAAATATTCCCTCTGGATCTAGTTCTGCTGTAAATGTGGGTGGAAAGGATTGTGCTTTGGTCTGCAGTTTCCCTGTGAGCCTGATCTAGAGATAGTTTTCCCTCAAGGACTATGAGAACTAAGATTAAGTTCAGGTTTTCCTCTTTACACTCTAATCAGGAAATAGGAATTATGTGCCAAAACGCAGAGGCTGCAATGTAACTTCTTGAATATAGAAAACTTGAACATAGAAAATGCTTTCTTAGAATCAGCTGTAAAATAATGGAATTTAATACTGGAATTAAATTGTACCAGAAAGCTAAAAGCTTGACTTTTTCGAAGTCAAATTGGACAATTTTCTGGATAAAAAGTAGATTAAGAGAAGAAAAGGAAGAAACTGTTTCTTTTCAATCCCATGAGTGTTGAAAGTTTCAAATCTGTGGTCTGGAAATAACCCAACCCCAAATATTTTAGAGTTCTTTCCTCATAAATCTGTGCAACCGACTTGCTCACACTCTGATAGCTTATAGTCATGATTAGGAAACTTGTTGCAGAAGTGGAAGACAGGCATAGAGGTTCCTTGTTTTGGTGGTTTAGACCTGGGATTTGAAATTCTGTATCTCAAAACTAAGTCTGTACTTTCACTACCTGGCTAATGGCTATTCTTTGATGAATCCCTCTAATATCAGACACATAATTAAAATAGTCAAGAATCTCTTCTTGAGCACGAACAGTCGGAGAGAATTTTCTATCTTTGCTCAGAAGTTAGACATTCCCAGCACTCGATGGTGTATTTACCTCTGGAGTACACAAGGTCAGATCACAGTGAGGACAGGGAAACCCATCAATATCCAGTCTTGTGCACCACATGAACACCTCCATCCTTGGAGGTACTGGAGGTATTCAAGACCTGACTGCATAAAGCTCAAAGAAGCTGACCTGGCCTCAGAGCTGACACTTCTTGGAGCAGGAAATTAGACCAAAGACCCTCAGATGTCCCTTCCAGACTGAATTGTTCTGTGACTGTCTAATACCCAGGTTGCTGCTACAGCAATAGCCCCTGTAGGTCAGGAAGTGCACACTGGCCATAGTCCAAATCCCTTTAGCCCTTTTAAATGTTGCTGAAGCAGAGGAACTATAGATGAGAACATTCTTAGAAATTTTTGACGTTTCTTCAGGTAAATACCAGACTGCATGTTAAAAAATAAAAGGTGCCTCTTTCCATAGCTATCCTAGGGAAACAGGGCATGACGTAAGGCAGGTAACCAGCAGCCTATTTTAATTGGGAGCACTGAGTAAGGAGGGGTTCTTGCAAGCCCAGTTGCTTCAGAAAATAATTATCTTCACAGTAAATTCTCTGTGTATGAAATCCACAACTCCTGAATTGGTTATGTTCGTTTCAATACAGTAAATTTTCATGAAAGACCTTGAACAAAATGATTAGACTGTCAGAAGCAGTTAGATCAGTAGATAGCACAAACTTTACTGGAAATTATATGCAATGTGACATTTTTGTCTGTGAAATGCAGCTTAAACATACGGTGGGCACAACTATCATGACAATTACATAAACTAGGTGATTCAACTTTTGCTGGTCAACAAGCAACATATTAGGAAAAAACTCACAGATTCTTACTGAAAGTTAAGTACCTTTATTTAAAGAGCAAGTTGTCATTTTACTTTTGTGCATTGCTTGACATGCTTATCCTTAACACATTGGCTGATACAAACTTCCAGCATTGCCAATCTGAGCTTTTCTAGATCTTAATGTATGATTTCGAATTAAGACATCCTCATCAACATCATGCTTCAGATCTTCTGTGTTTTTCTTTTATGCTACTTCTGTTACTGATCATCAGAAACAGTGACATCAGAAAATCTGGAGGTATGGCATAAAGTCAGTTGACCTGTGACAGGGTGTTGAAAAGAGAAGAAATAAAATACGTGAGCAGTCTAAGAGATGTATGGGCTGAACTGGAAGATTTTTGGTGAGGGATTTAATAATATACCTGACCCTTGCTATTCTGAGTAACTAAATAGTATTACATCTATATATATAGTTGTGTAGTGACCAAGCAGTGGAATCTCATGAAAACCTGATACATATCTTACGTTTACATTTCTGAAAAAAAATACAGTCATTTAATTGATAGGTTATTGTATATGCAAGGATCTTTCTAGTTTGTATCTGTGATTATTTCATTTCAGCTTTAGGCAAAAGATGACACCAGTACAAGAAGGGTGCCATAAAACCAGGATGCAAATTTATTTAACCATCAAACAAGCCATAAGAATGGCAAGTGTTGAAGGCCCATATCCATAACTCCTTTGCTTTAAATTGGTAGCAGGAAAAGAATCCACAAATTCTGGGATTGCATTCCCTTTTTTCCTAGGGCTTCATCCTCATCACCTGCTTTAACACCAAAGTCACACTCAGTCATAGGCATATAAAGATCCATCACTAGCCAACCCTTTGTATCCACCCAAACACGCCCTTTCCAGGCAGGGACATAGCTTTGAAAGGAACCCAGGTGCAATCCGAGAGGAAAGACCTTGTAGAAAAAACAGGTGGGTGGACACATGACAGCAAACTTTGCTGAAAGAGAAAGTTCTATAACAATAGGGCTGGAATTCCCAATGGATTAAGTTAACTGCTGAAAAATCAGCTCTGAATTCATCTGGTTTGCATTGACAAACTTATTACTAGTTCAAGATGAACTTAAAACACACACAGCCATTCTCATAGAGAAATGAAGACTTAATAGTATCTCCTTATGGTGTTAAAATATCCCCAGGTTTTTAACTGGTTAACAGTAATTATCTGGAACTTTATAAGTAGTGCAGCAATGTTTTTGTCCTCTGGCTTTCCCATCTTGGGTTGTAACTAATCCAGCCAGAATTGCATCTTATCCGAGCACAGTACTCTGCCTTGACCTTCCACAGAAGAAAAATCCAAATCAAAGTTCCAAGACACAGGAAAAAAACAATCATCTGGACCAGAGCTACAAATGACCTGGCATATCCAGAGGGGATGGCAGTAAACTATCTAAGTTGTCAAATCTATGTTCATCATCAGCTGTCTGGCAACATACGACCAAATGCATGGCTTCACAGAGCTGTGTGTGCAAACAAGCTGTCTTCCTTTGGAAGAAAAGCTTACCAACAGTTCTGAAAGGATTTTCTGGTCTCCTTTACATAGAGAGTGTGCTTCTACTCAAGAAGAACAAGTTCTTTCAAATTAGACCTGTGCTGTTCAAAGTTCTCAGGTTGAAAGTGTTCTCAGGGCTGTCTGCATTGATCGTTTCAAAGCTGACTGGGCAGCTCCAGAGGCTTGCTAGAGGTTAGGGCTGGCTGCAGACTCTAATGTCCTGAAAATCAACTTTTGGAAATCATCAGGGCAGTTCATTGCCTTTGGGAGACCTAGAACCTAGATTCCAAGGACAGAGCCACAGTGTTCCCCACTGAAGCTGCAGAAAACTACTGTTCCATTAAGACTCACATTTTGGAGTACAAAGTGCTGTAAAGTGGGAGCTTGGCCCACCTCTTCTCAAAATTATTTATAAACTCAACCAAATGTTTTATTTGTGACAAGAAAGCCCTGCAATTATCTAGATTTCCTCTTATAGATCTTGACTGATTGTCTTCCTAGAAAGATCTGTAAAGAGGTGTATGTTTGTGTTGGAGAAATAGGTCACCCCCAGGTACTGGAGATTGGTTTTTTTTTTTTTTTTTTCTTCTGTTTCTCATTCTCTTCCCTCAAACAGAAATTGAGATTATTTCATCAAGAAGTATTTTGGAGAGCAGACTAGAGAATATTAGAGCCATAGCTGTAATATGTGCTCCTCAATCATAACATTTTTCCAAAGCACCCAGGAGGACTGAGTGTTGGATAGGTTCTGCCTTGGCTGTTAAGTTGGGAAACCTCCAGTAATTTTCCTTTCCTTCATTTTGTTGATATTTCCATCCTTTCTTCTTCAAGTATCATCTATTGACTATTCCCATTTCATTTTTCATGTTTCTTGGGTTTTTTCCTAGAGTCCTACTTGGTTGGAATTTAGTTGTTATTTTATCCACCAGATGAACATGGCCCAACACAAAATATTTATCTTCAGTTGTAACTAAAGCTGCTATTTGGCTTTCTTCCCAAAACCCAGAAAGACAATTATACCTAACTGTTTAGAGATTTATAAATACTGTACCAGAATAGCCTCTGGGTAGTAACTTTAGATATCCAACTCAATAATTTTCTTTTATTGGATAGTGATTTAGAGCTTATTTTTGAGTCCTATATAATACGAGCAGTACATTTCATTAAAAAACACTTACTAAACAATAAAGAAAAGTGATCTTATAGCTCCAAACAGGTCTAAAGTACAGAAAGGGGAGGCTGTATAGTAACATTTTGTCCACAGACATTCTAAGACAGATCACAGTACAGCAGTGGAGACGTATTTCAGCAAAGTAACAATTGCAGCTGTTTTCTGAATGACTTCAACTTATGAGAATTTTCCCTAGGAACACTATTTCAACACATGAGAGATCTTTTTAGGGTCTTCATTTACAGTTCTCCTAATAGATCCTCCAACAAGAAAGAATAAAGAGCAAAACATGAAGATTGGATGAACTCCTGGGTAATACATTTCGTACATCATGGCAGGATTCTTCTGGGGAAAATCCTATAAAATCAAGTAAACATACTCAGAATTTTACAGACCGCCTTTCAAGTGTAACAAGATTGCACAAAGCAAAATAGCCCTGTACAAGTTTAATTTAATTTGATTTAGTTCCTTTAAAAATCATTACTTCATTGTCACCTTTTGTTGGAGCTGTCCTAAACTTTGATTGAAAGGACAGAAACAGCCACAGAGTTTTATAAAATTTATTTCACATATGATCATTAATCTCATATCATTGCAAAGTTTTATGAACTTAGTCTCACAATTTGCTGCAAGAAATTTCTCACTAAAATTAATTTCAGATCTTCTTTCCATTGTGCTTGCAGATAATATATTCTTTTCCACCTCTACTGATGAATAAATCTTGATTTCTTTATCTCTGAAATGTCAGCAAAAGGCAGAACAACCATATTATTGAGATTGAAAATTAGAGAAAAATACTAAATAAGGGGAAAGGATAAATAATGTCTGAAATGCTTTGTTAGCAAAGGTTTTGGTCCATTTTTGGAGGTAACTGTATTTCAATGCTATTAGAGAAAACTTTGTATAAATACAAAGCAATAGTTTTATTTCTGAAGGAGGGGAGTTTAGTGAATCTTATGTAATGTTGAATCTTATTTTAAAGTCATAAGGTTTAAAATGAATATTTCAGAATATAGCTTTGGCTAATTATAGATGAAGTTAATTTTTAGATTTTTATGGAATTATGTCAATTCTGTGGCAACTCCAGTCCTATGTTTAATTTGTTATATTTCATGAAAACATAAAAATAAAGAACCTTACTTTCAAATACAGAAAATCAAACTCTATTTAGTGGCACTAAACAATTGCAGAATTTAAGGAGCTACGTAATCTCCTTAGGAAAGCTTATAAGTAAATGTAAAATGTTAGGTGTAGATGTAATACTAAAAATAAATAAATAAATAGTGCTGGCAGAAGGTGAAAGATTTGGGGTCGTTTTTAAAGTGTCAAAGCGAGCTCTGACTTTTGCTTTATTCTTTTCAACAATTAGATTCCTCAGTGTCTTTGTATATCAGTGTCTTTTAGACTGAAGAATACTTGTTATACTTAAAGCTTGTTCATAATTATGTAATTCACACAGATGTTTGGAAAGGTGTTCTCCAAGACAGTATCAGTCCTACCAGACACATTTTCAAAAATGTTTTTTTTGCATTGACATCAGGGTTATTGGTTTGCAGCATTGATAGTTTAGAGTAGGAGTTAAAATCTGAATAAGGATGTTTTTATTCTGGGTTCTGAACGTTTCTTGTGTTTTTGTTAGCATCAGTTGTTGCAAAAATAATAATGATCCAATTAACAAAATTTTCTACTTGGTTGAGTGATTATTTTTTAGCTAACTGAAATTGGAAGTGTTTGTTGTAGTTTGGTTTCATTAGCACTTTTCAAAACAAAGGCTGACCATCCTAAGTAATGAAGTTAATAACTGAAAAATGAGATGAGGGCCAGACATGTCCCATATCACTATTTATTCACAAAAAATAGTCCAATTTTTGAAGATCAGGTTGCTGTGATAAATAACTCAGTATTACCTATTTGCAACATGCACATCATTTCTTATCCTGCTGAACTAGATGGATCAGCTGATAGCTGCTATTTATTTTATGGTAGCACTGGAGCTCTAGATGGAATTAAGAGCTTGTTGTCATAGTCCTGATATATACAAGAATAAAATATGGCCTTTGCCCTGGCAAGTTTACAATCTAATGCCTTGCTTGTTCCAAAACTTATGTGCTCAATGTTATACAGGTTAATAAATCTCTCTGACTTCAATGAAACTGTCCACCTGTGTAGAGTTAGATTATGTGCAGGTCTTTGCAAGATTTGGACTTAAATAAACAAAGAGACTGGGTTGGAGAGAGGCTTTTCACTTAACTTTTATCCTGTGCTGTAGAAACCAGCTTTGTTAGGAACTGGCTGGGCTTCCAGTCTTCACATGAAACCCTTGACAGGAAGGATCCCATGCAGCATCCTTCTTATTTTTTGGTACCTTCCCTTGCAGCTGGACACACAAAGTAGTTTCCCACCCTTCTCTAAGTTTTCCTGGAAAGAGAGAAAAACTATTAAAGAAAAGACGTTTTTCAATTCTTTTGCTTATAAAACACTAAAAATGTGTTGGATGAATGGCTGGAGAGACACATTCCTTTGACATGATTTCTCTGTATTTAAGAAATTCTGTAAGCTCCTAGCCCAAATACCTTTAAGTTTTCACAATTACTTCTTCCTCTTCTACTTTAAGATATGTTCTGCTTCAGGCAGAAGAAAAATAACAGAACTAAGGAGGTAGATAATACAGTACTTCAAATATGTGATCTCACACTTAAACTATATTTAAGCATCCCAAAACTGTTATAAATTTATGGTATCTCAGTTTTATTATTATTTGCTGTTAAACATCTCGAAAGCAAACCCCCTATTATGAAGGTGTGCTATTTTGTGCATTTCTGATGCTGAGGAATAAAAAAAAACGCACTCTTTTTATGAGCATTAATTATACACCAGGCAAGGAAGCAATTGCCTCTATGTTATGAAATATTAAATCAAAATGCTTCCTGTTCCCAGATGTCCCAGAGATAAATACAGCAGTATTTTGAAGCCCCACTTGGAGCTGTTTTCCCTGCAAATTTATAGTTTTGTCTCCATTTTCAGAAAACCCTGTTTTATGTGAAGTATAGCACTCTTGGTAGTTTTTAAGGAGCAAACTCCTCTGGAGTTGCCTATGTAGGCAACAACTCTTATGTAGATTGCACACAAGGGATCTGAAGTTGAAAGGCTCCTTTAAGATGACAAATGGGTTGAAAGTGTTATTGTCTTTGATTGCATGCCTTACATCATCTGTATGTAGGAATAAGAGAGCTATACTTTATCTTTAGCCATTTTATAAATATTTAAGTCCTTAGAGTTGCCTAAAGATATTAAAGCATATTTTACAGTAGTTGGAATATAAATATTATATATAGCACAAGATACCAAAGTAGTTTAATGAATTCATAATTTTCTGTTCACTTTTATTGGAATGTGTTTTATGTTCCAAAACTTCCATTTAAAGAATAAGAGACCATTCTGCTCCCTGACAAGATGTGAGCAGATAGTGAATGTTATCAAGGTTCCCTTAAATAGGGATATGAGGCTGCAATTAGCAAAACGAAAGGGAACATGAGTGTTAGAATGTACTCCACCAGCCTCTGTGTTTTAACTTTAAAAAAAACCAATTTTTGAGAAACTATATGTAAGTCTTTAGGAAGCGTAAGGTGTTTTGCATCTCCCTCAGTGTATTTTCCAAAAGTTCTTAATTGCATAAGAAGATGTGTATCTAGATCCAATTATAAAAAGGAAAATTTTTAAAATTTGAAGTTACTTTCAGAAATAACCAACCATAAAAGTCTTATGACATTGAATGTGTAAAAGGTTTGTGTTTCATGGCTTTGAATGCAGAGTTATGTTGAGGTTATAATTCTAAATCTTTCAAATTCCCATCAAATATAAAAAAATTCTTCTAAATATTTCACAGTTTAACTGTTTCCCAGTAGGAGTCCATGCTGGGTAATGCTTGCTAATTACCCACAACAAAAGTAGACACACAATGCTGGTAAATTACCTGACCCTTTGCATTTTAATGAGACAACAAGGATTTCATGAAGTGATGTTGTTTCAGTGGTTAATGGTGTCAGCAATGTTGTAATTGTGGGCTGAGGCACATTAGCTGCACAACCACATGTAGGAAGGGTTTCTCTCAACAGGCCCTTTGGAGAATAGAACGGGGTATTATCATTAAGCCTATGTCATTTGCATGCTGCTAATCACTTACTTTATTATCTTGTGTATCCATTGTCTTTCTTTAATTGCTCTTTAAATGAAAATTAAGAATAGTTCCAGTGCCCATGATACTTGTGATAGCATCTTGATTATGAAGATAACTTCAAGAAAATGGAACATATAGATAATATATTGCAGGAATACAAGATAGTTTGAAAGTAATGTACCACAGCAGGCAGCCTCACGAGCATAATTCTGGTGTCTTTCTTTGCTTCACTACGTATTGTTTGCTTAATAAATGGTTATTTATATTCATAAAGGTGATGGGGTTTTTTTAGAGATCAATGTCACTGGTTTTGCTTTACTGTGGAAGAAGATACAAGGTGTCAGTATCTAGCAGACATTACCAGTCTAATAGCATTAAAGAAGAAAGCTAGATTTTTGTTCTTTCCAGTTAAATCCTACTCTGTGATCTCCAAAGAAGAAAAGCAGAATCTATCACCTGCTAGTGATTTGCAGAACTTTGACAGCTTTAGATAAGATTTATAAAATTCTTGGCATTCTCTTTATAGGACAGACCTGTTGATTTAAGTTTGGCATGATTAAATATGAGACAGCCCAGACTTTCCATAATAGGCATTTTCTAAAAGCTTGTTAGCTTCTGGTTATCAAGAACCTGCTCGTTGTTTCAGAATGGGATATTCAGGCTGACTTGAGGCACAGCCTTTGTTGAAGAATCAATACTGCTGTGCTCCTAATGTATTTTTGCAGCTTTTCAACATCTGAACAAACCAGAGCAATAAAAATAAATTATTAATTTTCTGAATGGTATGGTAAGAATTTTTGCTGAAGAAAAGTTTTGACCTAGTTCTTGTAATTTATTTCTATTCAACACACCCAGATAATTTTATGGCTAATGAAAATTTTTGTGGTGGCTTATTCTAGAGACAAGATTAAGGTCTTATAAAATGTCTTTAATGTCATAGCAATATGTGCAAACTTTTCTTAGAACTTTGAAGTAGATCTTGTGGAAGTATAATGGAGATTCCACCTTTCATGTTGAAGTTTGGTTGCTGGCTTAAATTTCTATTCAAGTGAAATTGTCAAATACTCTAAATACTAATTTAGGAGCATGGGTAGTAGTGAGAGGGGAAGTATCCTTACAGTGTTAACAGCATATATATTTTCTTTAAGTTTGACAGAGTTTTTTCTTAAATGCATAAACAGGCTTACAATATGCTTGGGTGGCCATGTAGGGTTTCTTGTCCCTAAGTTTCTGCCAGTCTGCTTATTCTGTGACTTAGTAATGCACCTCCAAGTGAGGGCAAAGACAGGCAGACATTTCTAAAACAGCTCCTCTAAAATGAACAAGAGACTGAAATCAGGAGGTGTAGTGTGGGGCCTGAGAAAACTTCTGTTTCTTATTATTTGAGTACAGATTAATAGGACCAACAACCCTATAGTTACATTCTTAAGCCATTAGCCATTACCTACAAGTGTGAGCTTGCTTAAAAATAGTTTATGCTGTAAAGAAGATCAAATTCAGAACAGGTCCTTGCCCATTTTGTTTAACATATTCAGTGGTGTATTTTAGAAACTGTATGTATCTATTGTAAAATCTCAGTAATTTACAAATTGTTTCGATTCTAACTTTTAATTAAACATTCAGTTCTTTTGTGGCAATGTAAACTCATCTGTCAGGACAAATCATCTATTTTCAGTGGAAGATGTAGACTGAATTACCTAGAGAGAATTCTTCTAAAAATTTGGACTGTGTCTAGATTTTTTTTTTATGGCAACTTGTCACCATGTCACAAATGTAAATTGGCCTTTACAATTTATCGGCAGCAACAAAAGTCCACCTTTGCAACTTGAATATTTATTCTCAGAATCCTATCAAATAATAATAAATAGACTAAAGACTCTAAGAAATATTCAAAATGCCTAATTGAAAGGAAAGCTATTTCCACTGATATTGGTACTAATGAAATTGGAACGGAAGAGGAAGAGAACTTTTTAATTTTTATCAACCCATTTAACTCTCCGCTAACCAATAATGGATAGGAAAGTCAGTGTATTAATTGTTTGTAGAGATTAAAGTATTTAGATGCATGGATGATAGTAGTCAATACTGAAAACCAAAACAAACCAAACAAACCAAACCCCACAAAAAAACAGCTGTAAGTTTTCAGGATATCTGTACTGTGACTGGATACTGTAGTATACATTTTATGATTGCCATTTCATTTTCACTACTTAAAGAATACCCCATAACATTTTACTGTTATCACTGTCTTTATCAGCTTGTTTGCTTGTAATGGGTTTTGGATCCCATATAAATGAAATAAATAAGGAGCTGGTGTAGAGACACTTCTGCTGATACTTCTTTAAATATAAAAAGACATTTGAGCTGTCAGAGGTAAGGGAAACTCTTATAGATTTTAGAAAAAACTCAGATAAAATAATGAGTCATTCTGTCATGATAAGGAATTCATTTTCTTTTTAAGATTAATATTTGTAAGAGGAGAAAGACAGTGAGCCAAAACAGTGCAGAGTTAGCAATGGAATTTTCATCTTAAGTGCAGATTTTACCTCACTGGTTTTCTGAATACCTTTCCTTTTTTTCTTGATATATTTGAGCAAATTACCTCTTTATTTATGCTGCTGACTGTATGCTTTAGACATGGCCATCAGAGGCATAAGTTGCTCCCTGAATTCGTCATTCTGACTGGAGCAGGGGTTCCCACACTGATTCACAGATTGGGTGAACCCAGTGATACCAGTGGTACCACTGCTGATCTTTGGGCTGTCTTGTTGACACAGCCTTGGGTATTATCAGTAGCTTATCCATTGCTACTGGTACATCATTCAAGAACACTTAATTAGAGAGCTACTCCAGATTCCTCCTGATTCCACAACTGTGCAGTTTGTATTTGGCTCTTTTAAATGGTTAAAAAGAAAGGAGTAGAAAGAAAAGATTGTGTGATTTATTGTGCTTTCCAAGGGAAGGTTGTTGAGTTAGTGTTATATAGACTGGTGTAGTTAAAATCAACCTGATACTCATTTTCACACATGATATGTACAAAGATGTCTTTAACAGACATGCTACTCTGAAGTTGGGTGCTACAAAAGGCAGTAGCCTTTGAATGAAAAATAGCATGACTGAGGTGTTTGGTTTTGGGTTTTTTTTCCTCTATTTATGGTGTTCAATTTGAAGTCCTGGTAAAAAGTTTTGGCTTGCAGAAAACCTTTGTAGTGGCATGATGAAAGCTTGAGTGCCAGGATTAAATTCCATGTTAAAGCCTCTTTTAAAGAAAATATATTCACACATGAACACAGGATCCATATTCTTCCACTATAACCATTTAATAAAGCCCTGACATTTTTAAAATACTTTTTTTTTTTTTTTTAAATTACCTGCCTACTGGCTTCTGGCTATGTGTGTAAGAAAACCTGCCCACTAAAAGCTCCTCTAGGACGTGGTGAAATCTGGCAGGACAGGACATGTGCACAATGTGCTCTCTAGTCAGCAGGCTTTGAGGAGTTGAGTTTTACAATATAGAGTAATATAGGAGAGGGGCTTTTGTATACTTGCAGATAGATTAGACTGCAGGAAATATGCAGGAGGGCTATGAAGCATACCTGCCAGATAAATAAGAGGTGGTCTTGATCTGAATCCAACCTGTCTCAAAGCTCAGCTTTGGGAATTTAGTTCAGATTTCTTTGATAAAATGAGGCTTAAGCCTTCACAGTTCAATCTTTGATCCCAAGACAGCCTTGAATGTGGGATTTTAGTTTTGACCCAGCCTGTAGAGAAATTAATGACATTTTACCATAGGTTTCCAGCTCAGTTCCAGCTTGAGTAATTTGCAGGTCTGCTGGCACTGTTTAGCCCACACAGACCATGAAGCTGACCGTAAGTAAGTCCAAGTTGATGGAAAAACAATATTGCTAGAACAGAGTGACAGATGTTGATTATCATAAAATGTCTGTTTAAGCATTTTGTATGTATCCATTTCCTCACTGCAAACACCTGAATTTTTTGTAGAAGTTACAAAGTAATTGTACTTAAAGATGTGGACTCGTCTGCTAAAGAAATTGTCAGAATATATATTCCAAAAAATGACTGCTGTCGTTATTACTGTTGCTGCTCAGGGGAGCTATTCAGATGCCTCATTTATTGAAGCTTAATAGATTAAAAGTCCAAATTGAGTCTCATGATATAAACCTAATCAAATTCTAATCTGCATAATTTTCCCATAAGCAGCAATGGGAAATTTGTTTAATTTATGTTTCAGTAGTTGCCAATCAGACGTTGGACAACACTGTTATTTTTATTTTTCAAGTATTTTAATTGATAATTTGCTATGATATCTGGCTTTGCTCTTCCTCTTACACTAAGGAAAAATATACTTTTTTTTTGTTATAATGACATAATGTAGAGTCTCATCTAACATGCCAATCTATCATTTTTAGTAGTGAGTTTTCCATTTTGTTTCTAGTTATTGAATACCTGTCTCTGTAAACTAGGTAATATAGCTTAATTTATTTGATAATTTTTATTCAGCACATTTATTTTTGCCTGAGGTCTAAATATGCAGGGGTTGATTAATGATTAAACTGAAAGGAGTTTGGCATTGTTATGTACTAAATCATTTTAGCTGCAAACCAGTGCTACAGTTAGATGCTACCAACTTTGTGCCCTAGAAGCACCTAGTGTAGAAAACTACTAAATGGTAAATGGAGACTAGGAACAATTAAAAAATAAAGTTTGTAAAGAAAGGTAAAAAGGAGAAATTTAATTGTGTTTACTGTATATAGTTTCCGTTCAGGCAGAGTTGAGGTAAGTGCTATGGCCAGTAACTACGTATTATCTCACTTAAAGTGATAAAAATAGCAAGAAGTGAACATTAGGGCAGTGCTCTGTGAAGCATTAGTAAAGAAAGTCCATTTGTTTTGGTAGTTTTGTGTAAGCTTGTGGTGAACCTTGGCAGAGTTAGGGTTTGGGTAATTACCACTTAAGATTCCTACAAAGCCAACGACAAAAAAAATAGGCAGTTTCAGGAGGACTTCATTTTTTGGGGTGTGTATGACAGTGAAACTCAAAATGGCACTTAAACTGGGAAAAGATTTATATAAGTACCTGTGAACAAACCCCTCTAAGTTATACATGATTCTGCCCTAGGCTTAAAATATTATGCTTTTCTAATATATTATGCTGTTCACAATTGAAATGGAATCAATGTGGTGTGATCCAGTGCTAGACCTCAAGATGATGAAACTCCAATCCTTTTCTTGATCTTTGTTTTTACAGATTAATCCTACCTTGTTAGAGCAGCCCAAGAACCAGCAGACCTATAAATCATTTTCAGCACATGGGGCTACTAACTCATCCAGGAATGGGTCCCACACTTTGGGGAGCAGAAACTAGCATCGATCCCACTGCCCTGTGCTTCCATTAGAGCTTTGCTTTGGACATTTTCGCTGTAGGTTTCTGTAATTCAGCAGAAAGTGAACGAAGGAACATTAGAGAAGAGCACTTTCTTGGCAGGAAGGTGGCAGCTGGTTCTCTGTGACATTGTCTCTCAGAATTCAAAGCTCCAGGTGTTGTTCCAGTCCCAAAGCATTAGAGGGTTGCTAAAGTTGTAAAAGGCATCCTTCTTCAGCCTCCACTCTGTATAGATTTACCTTGGCTTATGCTTGGGCGTGGAGGATCTCTGAAGATGCTGTCTCTCTCTGAGAGAGCTGGGAACTTACGTAGCCACATCTGCTTTCCCACATTCCTCTCCTTTTCCAGACCTTTAGCGATAATCTCCAAGACATTATTAGATCTTCAGCACAAATCATAGTGAGAGTCAGAACTGAAGCCAGAATTTAGGATTTCCAGGTTCTTAGGCCAAACTACAACTCTGTCTCAGACCCCATGGGACACTGAAGCTAGAATTGTTTCTAAATTGAATGGCTGTAACAGATTCCCATGAATGTCAGCAGCTCTTTAGCTGCATGACTGCTGCTGAACTTTCCAGGTATACCCAAGGGCTGTACTTGGGAGAATAATGGGTATAGTCTATCATTCAATTGAATTCACAGGAATATTAATGACATTGTCGGCAAACAGTAGCAAAGGGATACAACTGTGAGGTCCTTTTTGAGAATTATTTCTTTTTGGCTGGCTCTGCTTAATGAAAATATTTGTCCCATATTTCTGCATGATAACTTGTCGGGGGTGTGTTTGGCAGTTCACCATTTGTGTGTTATTCATATATGCTCAAAATGTTATTGTTGTCTCATATTCCTTAAGTGAATATACATTCAGGTGGCTGAATGTATATATGCTTTTTAAATTATGTTTGAGGGCTTTGGTGCATATATCACCCAGTGAATGCCAAGGCATCTTTTCCTAAAATAGCATTATTTAAAGGACACTATCAATTTACAATTTACTTTAATAACAAGTCCAGAACCCTTAGGTCTGTCAAGTGGATTTTCAGTTTGGGATAGTGCTTTCTGCCTGCACAGAGTTCCAGTTTAGTAAAATGTGTATCTTTGAAAAGGAAGGGAGACAAAAAAGAAAGGGGCAGAGAAAAACAGGAAGAGAATCATAAAGGATTAATTATGATCCTTAGGAACAGAAGATATATAAACGTAGCAAAAAAATCCATTTTTCAGAATATGCCCATCTGGATCTTGGTGGAATGAGTAGAGCAGAAGCAGTGCACATCCACAAGACAAATTTCCCTCTACAGGAAAACCCCAGTGAACCTTTATTGGTCCCCTCAGCAAACTTTAAGACTATATTTACTGGTATTAAGAGCAAACTTTCCTGCATTTTGTGGGGCATTACTCAGTCAAGTGGCCTGCAGAGAAACCAGCATTGGTGGTTTATGTCCAGCACAGCCAGCAGATCATTTGGCCATCAGACCAGTTGCTCACTCATGAGCAGAGCTAAACTGGTGGTGCTTTCAGTGGAAAGAAGACATCCCAGCATTCCTCAATTTTGAACTTCATCAGTGTCACTGTGGCTCTCAGAACACCTGCATGTTGCTGCTGGGACTTGCTGGAACTGATGAGATTTTGCTGTACCTTGCCTCCTACTTGTTGGCAGAGAGAATTCCCTTCTCCAGAGGTCCCCCACTGTCACTGCACTTCCTTCCACAGGCGCTGTGCTCAGACTCGCACAGGCACGTGAGTTTACTGTAGAGGTTGATCCTGTTAAGCAATTGCAGCCAGAGCTCCCTCAGTTGTTTGTAGAACAAGGAGATACTGTGTTTGTAAGATCACAACTATCAGCCCTGGTTTAGGATTTTTATGAGCATTAATGGAACAAGGTTTGGGGACTGAAGGAGAAAATGGAATATGAAAAGGGAAATGAAAAGAGGCTGTGAGGAAAGCATGTCATTTCCAAATGAATGCTCTGTGCAGAGGAATCGAATCTTTTCACAGTTGAAAATGGATCTTAAATCTGATGCCTTAGCTTGTTTCAGCTCCTGTAATGAAATAGAGTTTTCCTAATACCCTGTGACCTGAATTTCTCCCTGCTTTATGGGTGCTATTCCTTGACGTACAAACCTGTATTTTCTCAAGTCAGCATTTGATGATGGATGTCAAAATACAGGTCATGTATTATGCATATAGCATTACCGATTTAAGGTGTTTACTTGTCAAGTTGAAGAAATTCAAAAATGTCACATTCACTGAATCTGCACAGCTGTCACTTGTAGTTTTTCATGCCTTTAAATGAAAGTTCTGATAAAGCAGGTTAGTTTCCTACACTTTTTTTTTTGTTGTTGTTTTTGTTTTCTCTTCTAGAGGAAAAAAATAGACAGCCTCTGTATAGAAATTAGTTTGTGACTTGGGAGCAGGAGTGTGTCTTGAAGGTGTTCGATGGCTTGTGACTCCAAACATAAGCACACAAAATCCCCAAATACACCAGTTTTCTTTTTCTTGAAAATACTCCAAGATTTCTATATTTCTTAAAAGTAAATTTCTAGAAGTGTCTGAATTAAGTACAAGCAAGGAAATTCAATTATCAGATACTTCTCACATCTTTCAAGACAGTAGGATGAAAAATACTAAGGCATGAGTCTATTTTTCATTCAAGGAGAAAACACAATCCCTTTAACATGCTTCCTGCATTTCAGACTGAATGCACTGTGTGTGCAGTGTGCAATTACAGAGCTTCTGACAATCTGTGTCTAACAAAAACGCCACATTTACTTCAATCTTCTGACACTATCCCAGGAAGACAAATATTCTAAGGGTTACAGAGGTGGCTGCAAATGGCCCTTGATGGAGAGTGTGCGTGTCTCTGTGTGTGTGCACGCAGCAGTGAAGGGGAGGCAAGAAGAACTTGCACATTTAGATGAGTTACACTAACTTACTTCAATTTGCTTTTAACTGGGAAATACAGCTGTGCTGCTACCACTGAAGGGCCAGATTCACTAGAAGGGGGTTGAGGAAGTGCATCCTGAGATGGGGGAGAAAGGCCTCAGGAAAAAAGGGAGAAGCAGAGCCTCTAGGGATACTCCCAGCAGTACAAACCCTAGAGTGCATGAGAGCAATATTAGCTTTATCTGCTTTTAGGTAGGGGAGCATGAAAAGTCTTGCTGTTGCCATTTTTACTTGTAATTCAGCAGGGGACCCAACTGGGCCTGCCACCTGCTGCAGGAATCTGCAGCTACGTGAGCTTTTCCTAATGTGACAAAGGCTGTGTCTTGCATCTCCTAAAAGACTGAATTCCATAACAAAATACAAGGCCTAAAACACTAGATCCTGCTGCAGAAGGAGGTGTCACACTAATACCCATTTGTCCTCAGATAACATTTCCTCCCCTTGGAGTCCCTCTTTAATTTTTCTGCTGTTGGTAGAGTGTCAGTGTTACCTGTAACTTATGAGCTGGTGACTGAAGGACCTCTGGCAGACTCACTTGGTAAGCCCGAGGAATCTCGGGCTCTGCCATGAAATGGTAAATGTTCAAAGAGCCAAACCAGCTCTCAGTCATAGTGCCAGATACAGGGAAACATCTGCAAGCTGAAACTGGCTGGGGCTGCAGCTCACTGTCACCAAGCTGGTCTTGAGTTCAGCACAACAGGTGGTATTACATGACTGACTGTTAACATTTCCTGTAGCCTTTAAGAAATACGCTTTCTAAAGATTTTCTATCCACTGGTAATATTATATAGAACTGCTTTACTGACTTAGGTTTCTCTATGACAATGTTTTTGTCTTGCAAGCCTGTTGAAGATACCATACCCATTTCTTTTCTCCTGAGGAATTTCTTTGCAGACTTTTCACTCCCTTTTTAAACTGTCCTGTCTGCACAGTCACCATGTTGCATCTAGTTTTCTTGTAATAGTCAGAATGAAATTCATACCAGTACCTTGGGCAGAGCTAAGTCTCTTCCCAGTGATTCTAGTTTTATTACCTGTATATGATTTCTCTGTGTGATACAAACAAAATATAGGGATAGATGAATGGAAAGAGAAAATGAAATTCCATTAAATCAAGAGCCCCAGATCTAGCGGTCCTTGTAGTTTAGGGGCAGTTTAAGAGTGATGTAATTATCACTGGAAGAGAACTGTAAGTCCTTCAGACAATATAAAACCAGTATGATATGCTAACAACTACAATTTAGTTTAGAGATTTCCTGGTTTGTAAATTGGTCCCCAAATTGAGGAAAGGTAAGGTAGACAGTATCATATCATCTTCCTCTGAATTCGGTAACAGGTGAATTTATCAATTAATTTAATGGAGTGAAACAGTTTCCACACTGCAAGAAGATAGGGAATTTAAGTTAGGAATTAATTTGCCTGTTACTAGTTGCAAATAAGTGTATGGAGAATTCAGAACTAGTGACAGAGGACAAAAAGTCTGCCCCTAGATGCCAGGTGTGAAGTCAAAGAACTTGGGAATAATATGGGGAAAAAAAATTAAAGTCTTTCTTTAAAAAGTATGGTTTAAAGTAAGCTTGGCTTAATTTTATTCCTAGCAGAAAAATATTTGTCAAAAAAATCTGCCTTGATATTGGTCTATATGAAACCATAAAGTCATTTTCTAGCTTCACCATCCCTTCTGCAATGACATTAAATGAGCATTCCCAAGTTTTCTGTAGCTTTACTGGATAAGGGAGATGGAGTGCATTAGTCTCAGTGGTGAATTTCCAGTCCTGCTATTGCATGGGCTTTTGTATTACTACTGCTATTTTTCAGTACTTACAATCATACTCCAAAAGGTTTTTCTGGGTATTTTTTGTTTAAAGAAAAAAAAAAAGTAGATAAAAAATGCTTAATGTCAAGAGCTCCATTTCAAACTGTAGAGAATCTGGCTGAAAACAGTCTTTTGAAAAGGTGAATATTGCTGGTCTCCAGATTTTGTTTTTCCTTTGAGTGCCTTCCAACTTGTTTCTTCTCCCACTTTTGTTTCCTTCTAATTGTCACTCTTTCCAGTTCTTTTCAAGCAATCCTCTCACATATCATTTGAAAACCTGTGCCTTTTTCCTTTCATCCTGTCTTTTTCTCTTTTGGAATGGACCCTTCCATCCCAGTATTCCTACAATTGAGATCCTCATAGCAATGCATATTATAAATGGTACACATGAAAATTATAAAAACCCTTCCATGTGTTGGTGGTAGTGCACTTGGAAAACAGTTAGATATTTTTAAATCTTGATATCTGATCAAAGCTAAAACTGGCTAATGGAAGCAGTTTGTTCCTCATGGTTCTACTACCATTTACAAAAAATACTCTTTAAAACCTTAATTGCTGTTCAAGGAAAGGTGTTTGCATTGGGATTTTTTTTTTTTTTTTGATGTAGTTTGTCCTCTGTAAACTTTCTCTCTTCTTTTTCTCTCTTCTTTTCTGGGTTTTATGTTTTTGGGTTTTTTTTCCTTGTAGGCTTTACACCCCCTGGGATGGATAGGACATCTCCAGACAACAGTCCAGTCCATGGCCTTTTACGTCAACCCTCCATTACAACAGGAGCCAACATCCCTATTATAACAGAGCTAGGTAAGACAAGCTGACATTTATCCTTCCATGTACACTCCCATGTCTTTTTCCCTCTTTCCTTTTTATGGAGATATAGAAAAATTACCCATACTGTATCTTACACTGTTATGTTTTCTCTTTTGATAACCTTTTTATGGAGATATAGAAAAATTACCCATACTGTATCTTACACTGTTATGTTTTCTCTTTTGATAACTGTTTCGAATTAATCTCTCTAAAGAAAGTTTAGTAACAGTTGGTTCACTTTATTTGAATAACTGAAATATATTTCCCTCCCTTGGGTTTTCTCCATTTTCTTAAATAACTATTCTATCAGACAAGACGCTTTTTGCATAGTGTAACAAACAAGCAGGGGTCTTTGGGCTAAGGTTAGAAAAGGAAAAAGGCCAGAGTAAGTATAAGCAGATATTTCATGTGCATTTAATCAATTGTAAGAGGCCATTTGTTTATTTCTTCATGGTCCAAAACTGTTTAATCATGTGTAACCAAACTCTGTATAATAGTATGAGATATTTCACTCCTGAGAATACAATGATGGTAGGTAACTAGACTCTGATTTCCACTCTAGCTGTGGGTATTTATGTTGTCAAGTGGTGTGATGTGAAGTGCAGAAGCTGTTCTGTTTCTTTCATGGCAAATACAAACTTGATTTGTGGTCCTTTGTCCTTCTGTTTTCTTTTTCAGTTTTATTTTTTAGAGCCTTACCTGTCTTTTTCCCTTACTTTATTCTCTTTCTGTACTTTCTTTTCCCCCTAAATACTTTACTTACTAGCTAAGCCTGGCAAACTTCTGCCTTTGGTTTCAATCAGTCAGGAAAAAAACAGTGGAACCCACATTCTAATGATAACTGAACTGGGTAAGAAGTGCCTTTTTCCTTCACATCACTGTCTTATTTTCTGTTGTTGTTGTTCTTACTGTCATCAGCTTTTCCTTTATTTATCTGGCTGTATCAGAGGGGCTACCCTCATGGCACCGCTTTGAATGTGTTTTATTTGTGGTTCTGGTTGAAATTGACTGTCTTGTTCTGGTCTTTCTTAATGATTTTTTTTCACGCAGCATCAGTAAACCTTTGATCACACTCGTCTGACCTGCCGGCTGTTTTCATAGCACCTCCTCACCAATTCATTTTTTTTGGCCTGAGTCCCCACGTCCCTGACCCTCACTCTCCTACACCAATTTTTCTCTCCTTTTCTCTCTCCTTTCTCTTTCTTTTTTGTTACTTCAGCCTGTTGTCAATTTGGTGGACATGCCTTAGCAGCTTTTCAGAGGAAGTCCAAGAAGAAGTAAAAGAAACCAGAAAAAAACCCAAATATCATACTTTCCCTCAAGCTATTTTTTTGTTTATTTTGTAGAGTAGGTTTTTTCTCAGAAGCTCAGGTTTTGAAGCTGTAGAGAAGCAGCCAAGCCTCTGCGTGGTTCCCTCTCAACACAGAGTGCTCTCACCAGCCTTTGGAGCAGCGTTTGAGGAGCTTTTCCCTGTGGCACAGCAGCACCCATTCAAACCCAGCTCTCCTGGCCCACAAACCCCAGTGTGCCACCTAGCACCAGGAAGATGAAGATGCTGAGGATAAACACACTCCTGCAGAATTCACAGTAGATTTGTAGGAACTGACCCCATGCGTGGCCAGCACGGTGCCTAAGTCAGGTGTTAGTCTGCCAGATGGAAGTGGAAAAAGAATGTGACTGTCAATAGTGCCTACTCCCAACTAGCAAATTAAACTGAGGTACAAGCTGGTCAAAAAGTACATTTTGAAGTGATACAGCAAGCTTTCAAATGCTATATTGCTTAAGAATTTGGAGATTAAATTGATACATATTGTACTAAAGAGAAAAGTATTGTAGATAGTGGTGTTTTCTTGGATGAAAATCTTCTGATTCCCAGGGCAAAACATTTATCTTACTATGTTTCTAAGGTGTTATCTTTTAACAATTACATCAGGGAATGCAAAGGCAAGAATTCTAAATTCTATCCTCATCTCATTTAGACAGCTATCATGAGGCTTTATCTGCAGTAATTCGTGTTTTGTAAGCTAAACATAGCAAGCACAGTATATGGAAAGGAATGAAACTGTATGAGAAGGAAGATCAGAACAGCAGGCAGAAGAATTTCTGACTTAAGAAGTCCAGAGCTGAAATCTGATCAAGTTAGCAACAGCTCTCATGTTATTTTCAAAGTTTGCTGGGTTGGCTCAGGAGATGTGTTCACATGGGGAATAGGGATATAGTCAGCATGTGCAGTTTCAAATGCTCAAAAAGTTTTTCATTTCCTTTTCTTGCATGGGAACTGAAATTAATTTGTCATTTAGTAAGTTGAAGGGTATTTCAATGGCATAGCTAAGCAGTCTGTGCTTTCATGCCTGAGGGAGACTAATATGGAAATGAAATATTTCATGAAATATGATCCACTTGATACACTGATCTCAAGGAAACAACTACTTTTAGTTGGAATGAGTTGAAAGCAGAGAGCTTAACTGTGACAATGAAATGCCAGAGAAAGTCAAAATGACAAATACTGCTTTATTTGTGCTTTTCTCTAAAACCGCCTGATGTGGATTCTTTTTCACACTGGCTAATGTAGAATTCGTGGCTGAGAAAGTGAAGTTATAGAGACAAATATTTGAACAAAAGGCAGCACTGCAAGAGAATAACTGCTCATTCATTCAGATAGATGCATGTTAAAGGGACAGTTTATCCTCTTTTGAGCCGTAAGTGCATTAACACCACTCCAGTAAGAATCACAGCAGCACATCTAACAGATGCCTGTGGGCTATATCAGTTTTATTGACAGCCTTTATTTTACAGTGGGGTTCTAGCTTTGTATCTCATGATCCCATTTCACTGTACATGGATACAGCCTCAGCCACTGTACCCCACCAATGTACCAAGATTGTCTCAGTATACAAGAGCATAATGTATCTCATTTTGAGTGCAGGCAACTGGTCACAAAGCTGCTTTACAGGAAAGAGATAGGAACCTGTCAAGAACAAAAGTCACCTCTTACAAGGAAGATAAAGAGCAACAGATTTTTAAATGCACATTATCACATCCATCTTGATTTCATTTCCAGTGACGTCAAAGACACGAGTCTGTGTTTCCAGACACATGCCGTTTCTTTTTCTTTGACTGTGTGCTGTGTGAGGTCACATGCTGGTGACCCAGAAACACCTTTGGATTTTGCTCTCAATGTTATTGTTGTTGTTTTCAGTAAATGATTCAAATGTTCAGTTCTTGGACCAAGACGACGACGATGATCCCGACACAGAACTGTACCTCACGCAGCCCTTCGCATGTGGAACCGCGTTCGCTGTCAGCGTGCTGGACTCCCTCATGAGTGCAGTAAGCAAACAAAATCCTTTTCATTCCCTTCTGTCAGACTGTTGTGAAAGAGTGGGGAAGTTTAGAATCTTTTCCAGAGGCAGGCAGGAGAAGATCCTTTTTTTTTCAGATGTCAAGAGAATTTTGGAACCTAAACTAGGTTATGTTCTTATTTGGACAAAGAGACCATAACTGAGATCCTAGGACTTCCATGAGTCCACAATTTTATAAGGAAACAGTTTCATGTCAGGTTTTAAGGATCATGCTTTCCAATAAAAGTTGTCCCTTCTGCCTGAAATTCAGGCCCAAATGCAGTGTGTCAGTCCCTGTGCTCACTATTCTTGTCAGACAGCATCAACTGTTTTGAGCTTTTAATTTCCTGTAGCTATGAGCAATGCTCTCAGTATGAGTGCTGGGGGACACTGATAGAGCTCCATGAAAGTCATTGTACACAACTCATGAACTCTATTTTGTATGAAGAGAGGTTATCCTCTTCTTTTAATATGAATTTTCTTGTGAATCAACACTTCATGCCAGAAATTACAGATGGTGGCATTTGGTTATGTCTACGTTGGGGCTTTTGTTTGGCAGCCATAGCTCAGTTCTGAAGCAAACCCCTTGGTCGTGCTCCTTTTCATCCTCCTCATACTGGCTAAGTTTTCAGACCAGTCTTGCTCTGTTTGAGCTGCACTTCTTTCAGAGGGACCTTAAACTCTGCTAGATACAGCAAGGCCATACATAGTCTTTCTAAAATCTATCGTGGGCTTTCTGAGCTGGCCGTGGAATGAAGCTTCACAGTGCTGGGAAAAATCTGTTGTAAACCCCAAGTAACACTGTATATGAGCAGATGGTTTTCTCTAAAGGAACCAGGTCTGACCTTCACCTGAATTCAGAATGAAACTTTTTTCTTTTAAGAAGAATTCATAGTGATCTTTATTGTTGTATTTGTATTTCATATTTATGTGTCTGTATTTTCTAATTTTCCCTGCTTTATTTTTCATATGTTCCATCCACAGATGAATAATATGAGTCTACACAGATAAAACTTTATTCTAATGCAGCCTAGGAGTTTTCAATAACCTCAGAAAATTGTTTTCTTTTAAACTGCTTACAATATTTTGTAGGTGTGTCAAATTCAGGATACCTAAGCAAGGACTCTTAAACTCTGTACCTTCTCTAATCAAAATCTCCATCTATAAAATATTTGGCACATTCACATAATAAACGGGAATTTTTATGAATGGGAATTTAACATGAAGGTTCCAAATGTTAGTTAGAGCTGTTTATCTACTCCTATTATTATCTAAGTCAATGTCTCTGAATGTATTGCTCAGTAGGGAACTTCAGAATCAAGAAAAAGTAGGATTAATTCTTCTAGTTGGCACTGGCATTGCCACAGAAATAGAGTGAGATGCTGTGGACATCATTGCTTCCTTGGGCAAAGGTGTCTCTAGTAAGTAATAGTGATATAATGAAAATAGGTATAGCATGCCTGTTCAGATATTTTAATAGTTTTAGTTTTTGATAGCTTTTATGAACTCTTAGTTTTTGACAACATGCCCCTCTGTTTCTGCAGTTCCTTTCTATAACAGTCCTTTTTCCTGAGCATTTTCACATCTAAGTGGTCATATTATGTGTCAGGGACAGTGCAGCCTGAAGCCAGAGAAACGTGATAACAAGAGTAGAAAATTCTCTACTTAAAAAAATACTAATCAGGAAGACAAGCCAAAGATTCAGTCAGTAAGAATTGTTCACTATTCTGTCTTTTCTTTCACTAGTTTTCTGATCAGTGGCAGTGTTATTTTCTCTTTATTCCTCAAAGGCCCAGCAAAGAATTGGAAAAGTACAATTCTTCCTGACCCTTCGGAAAGTGTAAAATGTGTGAGATGTTTTCCCTTTACTATCCATATTCTCATGGGGAAGGCATGTTCTTCTTTCACTTCTCCAAGGAAAAGAGTTTCTCACACAAACTAGTATACTTGCACCATCTTATCTCTTACCTTTATTTTCTTTTTTCCTAGAGTACACCTGCTTTTAGCAAACAGCTTCTATTAAATGTGTCTAACTTCATACTTGCCATTATGGGCAAACTGAACCCCAAATCCTAGCTAAATTGTGAGATCTGCAGTCATGCTTTCATCCTCTTAATTGTGCAGGAATTCTGTAAGAAATATGTGATCTGCACTGCTGTCCTCTGCCAGCTCACTTGGAGACAAGTATATAGTTCATTATTCTATCTGCTTAGTGATTCAGTAGGTTTTACTGCTTATTTTTGAGAGGAAAATTCCAATTTATGATCTCTGCTGATATCTCTGTAATGAAGATTCCCTATATAGTGCACAATGCAAATGTGCATGAACTGCTCCTTTAAGAATGAATCTCTTCCCACAGCAGTGGGGTTTTGTAGTAAAACAAGTGTAAGAATGATTAGAAGGTCAAATAATAGCCATGTATCAGTATTATTTCTGACCTGTGTGCATTTGAAACAATATAGATGTATAGATGTAAAAAAGAGCTACAAAATAGATTTAAAATAATTTACTTAAGTATTCAATAATTGCATAATAATAATAATAATTCTACAATATTAATAAATTTTAAATTATTTTTTTATTTTATATAGTTTTATTAATATTGAAGTAGTGCATTAAACCCAACTCATTAATCACAGATTAGAAAATGTGGTAACTTTGTAGTTCAAGTCTAAGTGCTGGAGATCTTCAAGTTCTGCTACTTTAGAATTATTTCCTATAAGATGACAGTACAGATGAAAGTTTTTAAATTTGAAATTGTCTGTTATTTCCTTACTTCAAAGGTAAAAGCCTTAATGTATTTTAGTTTCAAAAGTGATATGTACTGGTCACCTACCTGGAGTTTGGCTTTGCAGCAAAGGCAGTGTGTCCCACAAGACCAGGACTCAGAGTGTGGTAGCTCAAACACCCTGCTCAGGGGACAGTAACAGGCTCAAAGCCTGCAGTGTGTATTTGATGGGTTGGTAGCACTGATCTCACCAGGTTTGGCTCAGGAGTGTCACTGTGCTCTTTGGAAAGGCTCTGGGCTTGGTTCATGTTTTAGCTGTGGCAGTGGCTATTGTTAAAATGCTCCAGCTAATCATTATTATGTCTTTGAAGAGGCATCTACTGCCATCAGGTACTGGAATGATGTATTAATATTTATTTTGTCATAGTACATGCAAACTCAGGGAAATAATGCACGTTGTCTGTCAGTCTGAAGGCAGCACCACTTCTGGAAAGCAGAGCATGCTTTCATCACCAAGCAAAAATGTAACTAAAAAGTGTGGGATTGGAAGCATCTTTGAGATTATCTAACTGATTTTCAAAAATGTTGTCTTCAGCTATAGAAAAGTTATATGACATAGGATAGTCAAAGGAGGAAATTTTTGAGTAGAAGTATTTCTTTCTGGGTCTTGTTGAGATAGTTATTCCATAAAATCCTGTACGTGCAAGGAAACCAGTTTTCAACACACAGTGCCTTCCAAGGTTTCAGCAGCTGGCCTGAGAGCCAGAGTCTCCCTGTTACTCCTTTTGGCACTGAAGATACCAGAATTACAGGAGTTCTGGCATCCCTCCCACGCTGCCACTGCAGCTGACCCGAGGTGCTGTTGGAGGCAAGGATCTGCAGCACCAGATGACACCATTTAATTGCTACCCTGGAATTCATTTGCTTATGCTAGAACTTTAGGTCTTGATTGCTTTCTGTATTACCAAATCCTACTTTTTTGTCATATGAACAAAAGTACAGAATGGAAGAAAATCATTAAAAATAAGTTTTCATTATATCCCATACCCAAGAGTTCTCCCTAAGGCATCCTCCCAATCTTATTTATACAGAAAAGAAATTTTTCTGATTTTTGATATGAACACAAGACTATTTTTCATGCAAGTCTGTTCAGAGAATTAGTAAGCAGCACCTTGTAACTTAAAGTGCCCCAAATTTCTTTAAAGTTTGGATAATAGTTTAAGAATTAATAGATTTTCAAATAAGAATTAATAGATTTTCAAATGATGAAATACTGTTATTTATTTCCTGGTGTTGATTATGTCTCAAAGTCTCTTTTGTTATTGGTATGAATTACTGATGTTAGCTCAGTCACTCCTTGGGTTTGGATATATATTATTCCTCTAACTGAAAAAGAAAAGGAGATTAAAATATTTGTTTGAAAGTGAGGTTTACAATCATGTGTCCTGGAGGAGGAGTCTTCTTAAAAGAAATTAATTTAAAAACCTGCAAGTAAACAGAAAAAAGGCAGATATAACTTGAAAAATTACAATTTTAGTGTAATTATAAATGAAAGGAAAAGTGCTATTAAAGTTAAAGCAATATTATTAAAAGATGTGCTAATTTTCAGTTAAATTTTCTGTAGAAGACCAATTAGTTTAAAAGACATGACAGCATTAACTGCAAAACATAAGCACTCTGGTAATTATGCTTTAAAAAATGATTGAACAAATGGGAAAGCATCCTTGAAACATTTGAAAGAGCTGCACTACAATTCTCAAGCAAGGGCTAGGTGGCACTGCTAGCTCAGATATCTTTGTCATGGTTTCCTTGCTGTTTACCCACTTTGAGTGTCTGTGATGCATCTCCTTTTTTTCTCTGTTTAGAATACACCTATTTCATATTCTGGATGCCAATTAAAGTGATACCACACATGTCCAATATGGGGTTTGGTTAATGACAATAGCAAACAAATATTTTCTCAGTTTTGATTTTACACTCAACAAAAGGGATTGTTTCCCATCACTGGAAAGTGCCTTGTTACTTTAAGTACAACAGCACCTTTCCAAAGACATTCTGTAGATCAGTTTCTTATAAGTCCTGGCATATCCAGGCCATGTACCCTCCCACAGAGCAAGTAGAAGATCACTCTCAAATTAATTTCAGTGTATTATTATTCCAAAGGAAATGGATATCAGCTAGGTCAGCTTTTCAGTGTTCCCCTAGTTCCAAACCAGCAAGATGTAATGAGGACTCTGATTTTTGTGACCATCAAAAGCATGGGCAGACAGCTTGTTCTTGAGGAGTGTTAAATACGTTAGTACAGGAGGAAGCAACCCTATTTAGCAGAAGGTGACAAGTTACAGCTTCCTATTCGCCCATCTTGCCTATGGTTGGGCATTTTCTGATCAGATGCAATGCTGATTGACAAATGCAGCAGTTTGTCCTGAAACTTGGATACTTTTTCTCCCATTCATTGCCAAAAAAAAAACAAAACAAAGAAAAACCAAAACCAAACAAACAAAAACCCCACACCTAACCAAAAAACAAAACTCAAGGAACACTTTTGGCTGCACTCATCCATCTGATTAAATGGTGCCATCCACATCAGTCCTGGTGTGAAACCCAAATTAAGCCATTGTTCCACAATAAATGCTGCCTCCTTTGCTAGTAAGGGTCTTAGCTTTGCCTTAGAGGTATAGCACAGTGAGAAGAGTTGCCAAAGAGGGCGACTCTGATTTCATCTCAGGGACATCAAGGAAAAAGTAATTGAAAAATAAACAATCATGCCTGAATGTCTTCTCTCTCTCACGATGGCAATTCCTATTAAACATCATGTAATCGCTCCAGACTTACATTCCTGCAAGGGGTCACATTGATTTTTCTGTATGTTAAGAGAGGTTTGAGTATTACACTTGAATTGTTACCCAGTGCATCCACATGTGTAAGAGCTGATTTGAGATTAGCTGTTGTTTTAGCTGAACCTTCCTGAACCTCTGCTCATGTTAGACTCCTCTTTACAGTATTTGTAGTTAAAATATGTAGTGCCTCACCCAGGTTAACTTAAATAACTGGAGGTGATGAGATGCAAATATTTGCTTTAGGGCATGTATAACAATAAGAATATGTTCCTCTCATTTTAATTTTGTCAACAGGTGAATGGCATATATGCCTATGTAAATAAGCAGAGAAGCTTGAAGTTAGGAAACTTGAATGTAAAATGAAAAACATTGCTGCGTAGAACTCATTTTCTTCTGTTTTATCTGTCACCTCCAGCAAACAATGAAACTGAAGTTTCATTATACAAAGAGAGAATATCAAAGTAACATGGATAGGAAGCCAGTTCTGCTTTTTGATCTCAGGATAAAATATTTCAACCTCTACCTCAGTTTACCCATGTATTAAATACAGTTACATTATATGGATAGAGCAGTGAATTTCATTGAAAAGTATTATTTTAAAAGTCTTATCTGTAGACAACAAGCACTGTTTAAGAATTCACAGTGCATTTTTATTTTGTTAGATTACAGACATTTGTTCTAAGTCCTAAATTCAACAAAATCCAGAAATCCAGTAATGTCAATCCTATGTACTCTACAGTGAGCTCATTTTTTCCTTTTATGTTCCCTGCACTTGCAAAGCTTCTCAAAACTCAGACATTGGTGGCATTATAAGTGACAGTCTTTCCTTTTTTTGTTCAATTTTTTTTTTTTTTTGCCCAGTACGATACATTGCAGATGTTTAACTGAGTATGTCTGAGCTATACCAGTATACTTTTAAGTGAACTTGAAAGTCATTCATCTGGATTTAAATTAATATTTTAAATACCCATTGTTTGCCTGACAGACCAGCAATGTTACAGATGCTGGCAAAATGTCAGTGTGCAGTAAATCTTCCCTAATAAACCACACTTACCCTATACCCTAGAGTTTTTTAAAAGGACCACCAGGATCCCAAACTCATCATACATTTATCTGGAATGAACTCAAGATGTTTAATTGATACATGCTTATGTCTGAACACTGTCAAGTCTCGTAATAAGATGTTTAGTACAATACCTCGGTTAGACTGCTAGAGTCCAGCCACAGTAATAAGTAATGACATTTGCAGCACAAAGGCAGCTCCCCAACGAATTGGTGACAAGAGTAAAAAGGCAATCTAGCCTGTGTAAGCTTTAAATGTGGTCTGAATTTTACAATTACATGTCCTAAAGCCCATTATTAGACATGAGGGCGATGAGAAGGAAAGCAGTCATTGCATCACTACTAACACCAATTATAGGAAACATAAATCATTCAAATTTTTGTACTTTAATAAAAATCAGCCCGAATCGGTGTTTAAAAGGAAGGATCTGGTATAGGAGCCTAATGGGATAGAAGAAAATAGAGTAATTGGAGGCTGCTGTCTTTTCACTTTCTATATAAAATTATTTGAAGAGACAGCCAAGAACTTTAAACAGCAGAAACCCGGAAAAGTTGTAATTTGGATGTCTTCAGTTGTGACTTTAATGGTGTTTGCTTAAAGAGCTTTCTTTTATCTCTGCAGACATACTTCAATGACAATATCCTCACACTGATACGGACATTGGTAACAGGAGGAGCCACACCAGAGCTGGAAGCACTGATTGCTGAGGAAAATGCATTGAGAGGAGGTTACAGCACGCCCCAGACACTTGCAAACAGGGACAGGTGTCGAGTTGCTCAGTTGGCTTTGTATGATGGGCCGTTTGCAGACCTAGGGGTAAGACCACGAGGGAAATGTACCACCAAGGCTGGCCTGTGCTCTCTTAGCTTTCTCTCAGACCGAGAGAAAAATCTTTTTTAATAAGCATATAATTTCTATTATTGAATTTAACGGAGCTTTTGGATTGTTTAAAAATTTATGGCACAATGTGCCAGATTTGCTCTTTACCTTTTTAAGAAGCTGTATGTCTGCCCAGGATCCTTGCCTACATATTTTGTATAGAAAATCTGTGGCTCTTCTTCATTGTCAGCTGAAGATATGGATGAGCTGATTTGGATGTTACAACATTATAGCAGTAATGAATTCTAAATATATACAATGTGTGGATGTACCTTTTTTGGGTTTTGATAAGCTTATTTAGTGTTTTCACAGAGCTTCCAGTTCTTAAAATCTGCTTATTAGCTTGAAAACAAAGTTGTAAGTTTTGTTTTCTGATGGTTTTGGATGAACTAAAATTCTTGTGAAGTCCTAATTTTCTGATAATTTTAACTGCAGTGTTCTAAGGGTGAGGTCAAACAACAAGCAAACCAAAAAATTTTGAAACTCCAGACCAAGTAGATAAATGATCGTTTGAAAAAGAGAGCAGTATATAAAAACAGATGAAGTATCCAGAAACATTTTCTGGACCACAGTTGGAAATCTTGAGGTGAATCTGAAAGCACCTACTCCGCTTTGACGATGGTGTAGGTTTTGATGTTCCTTAAATTAACCTTGAGTTCACCAGCTCTGTCCAAAAAGAATGGGATTACCTTCTTCACAGAAATGACAGGGAATCCCAGTTTAGGGATTTGGGCAGCCAGAGTACACAGATAGGAGCCTACAGCCCTTCAGTTGATGTAGCAGTCCAGTTGTAGCTGAGACTAGCAGCTCATCAAAACGCTTCAGCAGGCGGATTAACATTTCCACAATACAATAAGCATCACCAATCTCTCAAATGCTGTTTCACCAGAGCCTCAATTGCACTACATCTGCGAAGGCAGAATGCATTAACTCTGATGATTACTTAAGAGTCACTATTTTAGATATACAAATGAGTAAATCTAAACTTATTTTTTTGCTAATCGTACATTTAGGCATTATTTTACAGGAGCAGATATTTTATTATCCTCTCAAACCCCTAGTACTCTAATTTCTGTTGTGCTCCTGGTGAATTTCTTTTTGTCTGGATGACAGTATGGCTGCTGCCAAGAAAGGGTCAAAGATACTAACAATTTTAATACCACAATTAATGTAATTTGTATAATATGCATTGTCTGGTACCGAAATTTATATTTCCAGCTTAAAGCAAATCACTCGCTCTTTCCAATTTGCTATTATTTCATGGACCAAAGCTCTCCAAAATAGCAATCATCACTTTACATAGTTACTTATTTGAAATAAAACATTTAGAATATTCATTTCCTTGGGTAAAAGGATCTCATTTGAGACAAACAGACTGTCTATACATTGTCCCTTTTTTTAAAGTTCATACTGAATGACCTGTTTCCTGACATTGTGTTAACAGAGCAAAGAAGGGAAAAAAAATGCACTGTTCTCCTTTTTTTTGTTGTTTTTATCTCCTCTCTCTTCTCTAGGATGGAGGTTGTTACGGAGATCTATTTTGTAAAGCACTGAAAACATACAATATGCTTTGCTTTGGAATTTATCGATTAAGGGATGCACATCTAAGTACTCCCAGCCAATGCACTAAACGGTGAGTGTGGTCTTTTAGAACCTCTCTGCTTCACTGGTCTTCAGTCTTCTCAGTGAGGAAGAGCCTGTAATAAATAGAAAAAAGAGCTTGCTCCATTTTTGCATAACTTTTTCACAATCCTCTTTGAGGATTTCACGATGACTCTCTATCTGACTTCAAATCATAAGCAGAATATCACAGCATAAGTTGTCAGCTAATCTTATTCAAAATTTTTAATTATATTTTTAGAATGTGTCTTTACCTTGTTTGCTTTATGATGATCCACTGTTTGGATCCAAGGAGAGGACTCCAGTTTGGTTATATCAATCAACTCTAAGTTGTGGGATAATAATTTTAATTACTGTAGCTAGTCTTTTTCTCCGAATGCTCAAAAAATACTCCTCCGGGCTTCCCATCAGTACCATCTGTGTCTAATCATAATTTCTTCCAGTAAATGGAAACACTTCTCTTGGTAGACTACATTTTTTCTTCAGTAGCACCAAGCCTGACCCTAGTGCTTTAAACAGAGCAGACACATTTCCATCTTTGCAAACTGAAGGCCATTTAGCAGCTTGCTTGAAATGTGTCTTAATTAACTGCTTCCTAGAAATACACACACAGACCCGTACCAGAAGTATCACAAATCTGCCATCTGTTACTGTTTCGTGCTCTACAAAAAAGCATCATTATTGGGTGAGCATGGCAATAAACAACACTGCAGCCCACCAAAGCGGCTTCTTCTGTAAGAACTTGAACAAATTGGGTAGAAAAAATGATTTGCAGTTTAGATTTACACTGCAGTTGCTATACTTGGGATTATTTGTTGGATTAATAAGGGACTTCTGTCCCTGAAGCAGCTAAGCAGATTTCTTATAAGCATTGAATTAATTTGAAAAGAAGTCATGAGCTTCATCTTCAATTTTTACTCATTTCTTGCTTGGACAGAAAATGCCAAATGCCTTGCTCAAGTTTTTTTTCACACGCATGAAAAGATTTAGCAGCTGCTCTCTAAGCCCTTCATACCCTGAAAGGCCATTAGGTGAAGGTGGGGTTTCCTGAAATTGAGCAAGTTTTTATTTCAGGCCTGGGATTTATACTAAGCATTGTTGGATTCTCAGATGTGCAGATTTCTCTTTATGAATGCTCGTGGAGGCCATGAATGTACACGTGGAGTGAATGAGCAAAATTAACCTCACTATAAAGTATTTTCCTTAATTTGTTTTAACCACATTCACAATCCAAACCGATAATTATATCCCATGTTCTATTGACAGTAGTTAAGTATTTAATAACTATGTAAATATGCATTTAAAGGTAGTATATATTTAAATAGCATTTAAATAAACTGCATATAAAATCCTCCTCTCTCTACTTTCCAGCCATTCTTTAAAACACTGTTTGGGGTGGGTATGTTACCGGTTTTTGTCAATATATGAATATATTTGCTAGAGTCATTGCATTATGGTGCAGCCAGAGAAAAGAGCATGATTTGTATAGTGCCTTCTCTGAAAAATCATTATGTGATTCACCTGAAGAACATCATTCTCAGACTTTATATCTGTTTGACAGAAAACATTGAAAAAGTGACAGCTGACTTTAAAAGGTCCTAAACCATAAGGGGAATTATGTGAGCTAAAATTAGGTACAAACACAAATGCAAAAATTAGGCTAAATGTTCCTGAGCTAACAGCTCTAGAAGATATTTTCTGGTGTAAATCTAAACTTGTTTTCTTTTTCTTTCTTTCTTTTTTTTTTCCTTTCTTTCCAGTTATGTTATCACAAACCCACCGTATGAATTTGAGCTTGTGCCGACGGACTTGATCTTCTGTCTGATGCAATTTGACCACAACGCTGGCCAGTCCCGAGCCAGCCTTTCTCATTCCTCCCATTCCTCCTACTCTTCCAGCAAGAAGAGCTCATCAGTTCACTCTATCCCATCCACAGCAAACCGACCCAACCGCACCAAGGCCAGGGATTCCCGGGACAAACAGAAGTACGTGCAGGAGGATAGACTTTGATATGTGTATCTGCTCCCACTGTGTGTGAGACTTGCCTTCACCACCCATTCTCCCCAGTTAACGTTTCCAGCAGTAATGTTCCCTGTTTTCCCATGGAGTTCTCCCTTTTTGTACACATATTTTGCATATGTATGACAGTGTGCATGTGACTGTCATTTTTATTTCACCACCATAAAACCCTTAAGCACAACAGCAACAAAGCAGACGGACCAAAAGTTATTTATGATGCTAGGGGAGAATAAAAAGAATTCTAAACCCATAGGCACACTGAAAACATAAATAACTCACTGCAGTTACTCTACATAGCCAAAAATAGAGTATATTTAACATGAACACTTGCTCTTGATGTCAGAGTTACACAAAGAAAGTCATTTAGTGCAGAAGTGTTGATGTATGTTGCAGTAGGTTTTTTTAATACTCATATTTACAGGAGCTGATACATTTATTTGAAGCTTATAAAACTCTCTTACTGAAAAACAAAAACAAAAAAATGCTGCAAAAAAAAAAAATCCCTGGTGATTCTTCACTCTCAAAGCTTATATTATATAGGGCTTACACTCCTTGTATAGATTATTGCTACACATCTGCTTTATACCAAAGCAATATCAGGGACTTTTCTGCTTGTTTAAGAGCTTCCTCTAAAATACTAGTCTTTTGGAGATGGTTTATTTTCCCTTTAACAGTGAAATTGTCTGGGCATGAAGTTGTAAAACTCCAATGGTTTAATTTAAGTTTAGAAAGAGTCTAATTGCATATTAAATTATTATTCTGTCTATTTATATTGCCACATGAATAGCTATATTTTCCTTCACTTTTGACATTTGGGATAAAAAGCCATATGTATCATAAATATTGGATGTAAGTCATTAAAAACTGCCTTCTTGGGACTTTTATGTCTTTAAAAGGTGAATTAGTCACCTTATGTATAGAATAAATAATGTTCAGAAAAGAGCAAGCATTTTTCTGTGCTTACATATCAGATCTCAAGGGACTTTGTTCCTTTCCCCAGATGGTAGTTTAACTTTTCCAAGTTAGTGTTGGTATAAATCTTCCAACAAGAGTCCTAACATGTGAAGAACCTCCAGAAATCTTGCTGCATGTTCTACCTGTTTTTTTCCAACAGGTGCATGCCAGTGTGCAGGAATACAGGGAAGACAACCGAGTGCCTTTAAATCTCTCCCATTTGGGGAGAAAAGGTGCTGTGCCCCAGACTGTTAATGAGGAGAACAAGAGGGCTGGGTTGGAAATATTCACCGTGCTGAGGCGTCGTGAATGCACTTGCCAGAACTTAGTTCTTGCAAATTGTCACCAATGACACACGTAGCCAAAAAAAGTTGTGGCAGGGAACTAAATAAAGTAGTGGAAAGGAACCTGCCCTAGACAGCCATAGAAATGATACTTCAGGCTTGCTTTTACTTTTTTTTTCTTAGTTTAAACTTCAGAAGCCAATGTATATATTGAAATACACAGCTAGCTGTAGGTTTATGGAGGGTTTCCAAGGGTAGGGAGGGCAGAAACACATACCCTCTTCCCTGGCTATGCAGCAAGAAAGCATGCAGACAAAAAAATACTTAGATTTGGAATGATTAGCATTGTACTGCCAACCCAATCAAGGTGCTTTTATGGTTAGTTTGTCTTCTACCTTCCCCTTCCCCGAGCATGATAATTTTGAAGATTTGCTTGCTGTGTGAATTGACAATAAAGCCAAGCACTTTTACTGACAAAACCTGGAACCATGTAAGTGGGCTGCAGAGAGTACCACTGTGCAGTGCTGAGCATAGTGGCTGGAATTCAGAATATGAGTGTGAGTGTGCGCTCAAACGCAGCCGAGTCCGATCGCCGAAACGCGCCGCGAACCGCGGCTGCTCCCCTGCAAACGAGACTGTTACAGTCGCTCTTCATCGTAAAGAAAAATTCATGTGTTCCTTTTCGCAAAGAAAGTTATCATGTTTTGCCCTGAGAATATTTATTACTACAAGGATGTGCCAGTTAAAGTGCTCAACCAGAAATATGACAGTTTAAAAGCATTGTAAAACTTACATAGCTTACTTCTTTTTCTAAAGTGCAACAAGGATGAATAGAATGGGCCAAGGTATGAAAATTAATGGTTCTGCATGACCTAGCAACTGCTGTGGGTTTCCCTCTATAACCTTGTCCTTGTGAAAACTTGTGACATTAAAAAAAAATAGTTACAAACTTTATTCAGTTATTGGTTTGTTTGTTTGGTTGATTGTTTTGTTGGTTTTCTTTTGCCTTTTTTTCCCCACCGAACCAGAAGTAAAGCTGGCTGCTGCTGCTGCTGCTGCTGCTGCTGCTGTTTCTCAACCCTGTTTTGGTTTTTTATCCTCTCATCTGCTTGCCTTTCTAATTGCACGTGTCCTTTTGTAAGCACCCAGGTTCCTGCTCAATGAAGATGCCCATCATGGTGCAAACATTACTTTAATTTCCCATTCCTCATTCCAATTTCTTTCCTCCCTCCCCCTCCCTTCTCTCCTATTCCCCATGTATGTACATGAGCATCTTTTTATGTCGGCAGTATTGATTGAAGATAGTTGAGGGCAGTTACACATTTTGGGAGAATGTTAATGGCTTTGACACCAAAATGCTTTTCCATTAATGTTTTATCTGTTTTCCATTTAGCAGAGAAAGGAAGGGTGTTAATATGAAGCCACTTGTCACATCCTACATAATGATTTTTAGCCAAAAAAAATAGTGTTTGTATAACAGTGCAGCTCAAATAGAAAAAATATAAACAGGATACATTAGAGAATTTACTTGCCTGCTTTGTGAGCAGCAGAGGAGGAATATCTAATATGGGCACAGATCTGAATTCTTCAAATTACATTGAAGTCTACTTTGTCCTCTGTGCTGAAGTTGGAATTCTAAAACTTTTGACTACTAGTAATATTGTGTACAGTTTCCACTGCTGACTGTAGTCAGATTGATCAAATAGTTTATTACAGTGACAGAGGTTTTCTGATACTAATGGAGGTTGGTCATTATAAGCAGAGAAATACTTAAATCAACTTTATGTTGGTTTTTATATTGAAAAGTAAGAGAAAATGTCCCGTTCTATCCCAAGTCAGACAACCATAGAAGGAGGGTTAGTTTTTGAAAGTGAAGAAGTATCACCAATGTCAGGAGGTGACATTTTAGGTTTTTAATAAAGGTCATGCCATTTATATCAGTCCCAGCATGGTTTCAGCCTTGGAGATCAAGTTCTTAGTGAACTTAAGTGTTGACACAAAATCATATCTAGAAAACCTGTAGGTTCTTGGCATGGATTCCTATTGAGCTAATCAGAGTGACTCAGGCATTTTCCAGTGAAATTCCCATTGTCAAACCAAGAATTTTGGTAGTTTAAAAAAATCAATAACTAGTCCAGAACATTTGTCACAAAACTTTAGTGTCCCTGGGGCAAAGTAAAGTTTTTCACAGAAAAAAAAAAATTTGGTGTCTCTTTCCCTGCAAATTTCTTACTGCCTGCTACATGTAAAATATTAATCTGCCAAACAAAGAATTGCTGAGCAGGTAGGTGGAGAAACTTTCGTTACTTTTTTTTCTCATGCAGGAACAAATTAGATGGGAGAATTTTCAGCTTAGCTATAAATAGAATGGTTACATGCAGGGAGGAGACACACAAACACATACATGCAAACTAATTTGAAACTGCAAGTGTCACAGAAGACAAAAAAAAATCATGTTTTAAACAGTTGAAAGGTAACCTGGGATTATGGTGAGAATACAAATTTATTAAAACCTTTGTGTTATGTCTGGGTAGTATTTTCTTTGCCTCTGCTTAGAAGAGAAGGTGTTTCACAGGGACATTTGTTCTAAGTTGCTACTCAGTCCAGAATTAATGATAGAAATTTTAAAGCACCAATACAATAAAGCTGTGGAGAGAATTGCTGCAGTCCTATACAAGTTGAAGAGCTGTATATTGATCTTTTTACTTTGATTATTTATATCCTTTTTTTTTATGCTGGAGGGACACAATGCTGGAGTGTTACACAAAAATGTTAATTTTGATTTATTTGTAATATGAGTATTAAGGCTTTTGAACCCTCATGGATCCACTGATGCTGATAGCCCATTGCAAACATAGTTGTTTGAGAGGAAAGTAAATGTTTTCTGCTTTCTGATACATTCAGTTACTTAGTTGTTCCAACATGTCTCAGGTGATGCTGTGAAAAAGAAGCCTGTCAAATAGCGTAGGATGATCAGGGACTTCTTCCAGCAGCTCCTAAGAAAGTAAGATAAAAAACTACACCTATTGTCACTATAATGTAGAAACACTTCTGGTAAGGATCAATATTCATATTCTGAAAGGGTGAGAAACAGACTGAGTGTGACAGAGAACTTAAAAATGCTTGGTGAGTAAAACAATATGAAAAGACTTTTAAAAGGAGGTTTCTGAACTGATCTAAAGGAAAGAGTAAATATTAAAGGTTAAAATCTGTGCTGAGACTCTAGAAGACATGCCAAAATCAGGCTTTTAAGCATAGCATAAAAGACTGGAAAGGATGTAGGGCCTTCAAGAAGGACATTTAGTAACTGGGAGCAGAGTATTATAGTGGCCAAGAGTAAAGATCAGGAGTGTTAAGCTCACATTTCAAAGGTAAGTAGAGAGGTCAATAAATTTGCAAGGAGATTCATTGTTATGTGGTCAAAGATGATTTTAACAGCAGAAAGGAACAGGAAAGGAATAAAGCTGGATCTAAGCATTGCATGCTGGAGATGATAATGCTTGGATCAAGGTTTCACCACTGGCAAAAAGAAATCTAAACAGCAAAAGAAACCAGAATCTTACCAGCTTCTGCATGTATTATTAATGTTTGGTATTTATTACTTGCCAGGTAAAGGTAAAAAAGAGACTGTGAGGTTTCTTTTTGAAGAACAGCTCCCTATACAGGAGTTTCACTGTAAATTTAACACTTAAATAAATAGCTTATTTTGAAAATTTTAGGGAAAGTGGAGTATTTTGAAGTGCTTTACACTGGCTACTAAGAAACACAAGTTCTAATCCTTAGTACTCAATGCAAACCTCCCCTTACTTGCCCCACCACTGAATTAACTTGCACCAAGTTCTGTTTGTAAGGAAAGTTTTTGCACCATGTGTTAAAAAAAAGAAGGTAGCAATGAAAGTTCACGGTTCTTAACTTGCCTCAAAATCATTTTAAACACAAACCATTAGAAAACTGTTAGTTTGAAATTGTTTATGTGATCTCACAAGGCTTTTAAAACATGATAACCATCACACTTTACACCTCTCTGAAAGGTTAGTTTAATCGTAGATCACATAAAATTGGTTTCCACAAATGCATAATGGTTCATGTGTCACACTTGAACTAAATGGTTTTTTAAATGGAGCTGAAATTATTTTGATGTGTACACATTCCCAGACTTCTTTTTCCTACAACCTTTCTTAAACCGGCCCCCATCAGGAATCATTCCCTTAAAGTCTCATTAATAATTCAGATGTTCTGATTACTTTAAAAGATCTATGGAATTGAGGCTTTTTTTTTTTTTAACTGCTTGACAAAAAGATAAATGAATGTAGAAAGAAACGGTAGGAGTCTGGCAAGCTGTAGATCATCTCTGAACAGATTGTAACTTTATCATTCTGTCAGGAAGAATAATTTAAAGCACTTAATCAGTTAGCTTCAGTGTGCAGGATGTAACATTATGAATTCCTATCGTCCAATCTGTTCAAATCAAAGGGAACTTAATTATAATAGGTGAGAGAGAGGGAGATGGGAGACTGAACATCGTTCAGACTCAAGCAACTTTAAGGGGGCAGGGAATTATTTAGTCTGGTTGCAAATGAGTAGGATATTTTTAAACAGAAGTGAAAAGCATTTTAGGAAATGACAAGAAAAACAATGCATTAGTTCTGTTTTCCTTCAGTAATAAGCCACTAGTAAGTAATACAATTCCTGGGTTTAATTTTTAAAAATATGTAAGACCAGGTAAAAAAAGGTTTAAATGTGAGTGGGGGTCTGTCATGTAAATTCTAAAAATCCATATAAAGTGGAAGTGTTTTGTTATTCGTGAAAGTGAAAAGTCCAGTAATTCTGGAGATTAAGCTACTTGTTGAGAGACTAACTCCAAGGCTCTTTGTTTATTTTGTGCACTTATGTCCAGGTATTTGTCCCCTATTCTTCTCAGTCTTTCGATTTCTTTTCTCTCCTTTCCTTCCTGAGCTTTTGTGCTCGATCCTTGGGTTTCTAAGGTGAATTTTGCTTTGCTGATTTTAAATGATTTATTTATTAAAAAATGAGCATTCCTTCCACTCCTGTCCTGCATTTCAGTGGTTAGCAAGAATAGCAGTTTATATCATGTAAGTGAGGCACTAAAGCTTTTGCAGCATTTTGGATTCCCCATTGGAATGAGAAGTAGTGCATACACTGGTACAACACACTTTGAACCTTGCACGTAATAATGAAGTGCCCAGAACCATCAGTGTCCACTGCTCTGCCCACCTACCTCTGGAATTTGGGGAAGGAGGACAAGAATGGAGACAGAACCCTGCTCCCAAATGCTTGGCAAGGCACAAGTGCACCTAACAGCCATTAGCCACTCTCTCACTCAGGAGTTCCCAAGTCTTGGAATAAAGTTATCTTGTAAAGTTGCGTACCTGTCATTGAGAAGTTACAGCAGAAATTGCTCTCTAAAGGGTTTAAGAATTGTGGTGGGTTTTTTTTTTTTTTTCGTTTTGGGGATTTTGAGAAGGTTTTGTCCACACCTACAATGAAGCAGTGCAACAGGATGGTTACAATGAACAGCTGGGAAAGGGCTGCAATGCTGCAGCCTCAGCATCCTCCCACATTGCTCCCAGCCCACCTTAAAGCCACACCATAAAATTCCTCCTGTGTTCATGGGAACATACATTGCTCAAGGATAGAAAAGGAAGAGCTTCCTCTCTAGTTTTCCTTTAAGTCCTTACTTCCTTTGCCTTGCTGTTGCCTGCCATGACTGATCTATTCAGGATTAGCTGGAGTCCTACCACAGTCACCTGCAGTGTCTGCTGTGTTCCCCAGCCCATTTTAAACCCCAGAGCTCAGCAGTGCCCCAGCAGCTGTGTTTCAGGTAGGGATATAATGCCCACCCTGTGCAGCAAGGCTGCCATCTGGCAGCAGGAATAAAAGTGCTGTTTTATTCTGACACCAGCAGCAGAAGGTTCTTTATGTTCTCCTGCATGATTTTGGGGCCAGCAGCAGCCACCACCCCAAGGCTAAAATGGTTCAGAGAAGTCTCTGACTCTTCAAGTGCTCCTCTGTGTATGGATTCCCATGCTCTTTTCTGCATTACCCTTATCCCAGCTGCTCTCCTTGGCTTCTTAGTTTAGACTTTGATTTGTATCATATTTATTATTTATTATTTTCAATAAATGAATCACCTGAGCATGGGCACAAGAAAAGAGCTCTCCTACATCCAACAAGCAAACGAGCACATTGCCAGTTTTCTTTAGCTTCTATTCTCAAACCTGCAAGCGTCATCCTCCTTTCATAACAGTATGTTCAGAGGTATTAATCTAATGCACTGTACTGCTAGTAATTAGTCAAAGTCACCTTCTATTGATCTCTTTTTTTCTATAAACTTTACTGCTGCCTTTTTCTTTCTTTTTTTTAATGCTTCTGTGTATGTGTGCTTCACTAATTAAAACTTTCCCTTTTCCCTCCTTATTCTGTCTCTACCTGTTTTGCTCCTCAGCAGAAAAGAAATGGTTTACAGATGAGCCGGATAATGCCTACCCCAGAAACATTCAAATCAAGCCCATGAGCACTCACATGGCCAATCAGATCAATCAATATAAATCGACAAGCAGCTTGATACCACCAATACGAGAAGTTGAAGATGAATGTTGACTCCTTCGAAGCCAGAACTATTTTTATAAAGCCTGACAAACTTCATGAATGGTGATGTGACATTTATTCCTCTTACTTGCTGAACCACTGATGGAGAAGTTAAGAAGGGCACGCTTAATGGGAAAATAAAGTAGACAGATCTTTGTTTGTCTGCCTTTAATATTGCTTCCACATATTTTGGAAACTATTTCATTTATAAATGAACATAATCAAAACTAGTCATGTATAGCCTCTAGCATTTTAAATTATTTTTATTTATCAGAAAATATATTTTTCTTTTTTTTTTCATTGTTAATTATTTTCCCTTAAAAAATGATGTATGTGGCCAGACTCCTAAGAATTAAAAAAACTCAACAAACCCTCAGTCTCTGGCTTAAAGGAGAATGATGGTCACAGTTATAAGGATATGTAATTAAGGGAGACAAATGATATATTTACAAAAAAGAAAAAAAATGGTCCAACTTGTATTTTAGTAAATCAAAAAGAAAAAAAAAAAGACAAAAAAGAAGAAAAAAACCTACAACACTTCACCAAAATGTTTCTTTATCGGAAGATGTGTATTTTGTTCAGCATTGACACCAGCTCTTAATAAATTGAACTTATTTATTTTCAGAGTTTAAAGTCATATTTTTGTACATGTAACATTCTTCTGAGTTATTCTTTGTTTTGCTGACATGTGTAGATCACCTTGGCTGGCAGTCACGAGGAGGCCCAGCAGCCCCAGTGTCCCCTGCCCCTCGGGGACCCTCGGGAGCGCTGACACAGGCACAGGGAGTGGCACACCCCAGCCGAGGCCACGGGCACCAGGGGCACTTGCCACAAATGCCAAACCTGGCAGTGGCATTCACTTCCCATTAGCCATCAGCAGTCGCTGTTTGCAGGAAGGCAAGCTTGGCAATTCCTCCTCTTTGCCATGTATGACAGTGCTTTAATTCAGAGTGCGTAAAATAATGCGTGGGAGCATAAGTTATAAACCATCTCATCTACCACGTTTTGTTACTTCCTTACTTCAGAAGTGCTGATGGCCTTCCATTGGTCTGAGATGGTCCAAATTCTTCCTGATATGGATTGAGATTTAGCTCCAGATCCTAGCACTTTGGCGATAGCTCATACCCTGTTACATGGCACACTGAATCTCCTTTTGGTGAATTCAGATCAGGATAACTCATTTAGCCTCAGCTCTACAATCTCCTCAATTCCTACAATAAGCAACATCTTATTTTAGCAGTTGTTTTTCTTGCTGGTTTATTTCCTTTTATTTATTTTTACTTTGCTGGGACACCACACACAAAAGTACAGTAATAACCAAACCAAAATAATAAAAGTGATGAATGTATTTATTATGATAACACGCAAAAGGCCTTCGATGGGTGCCTTTTGTGTCAGCAGTTTCACAAAGTTGCCAACAAGCTTTATAGCCATCAGACAAAAATGTGATGTTTCATATCTGTGCTGCAGTATCTACCCACCCAAGCATTTATGGTCTAAATGATATAGTAACTCTCTCTATCTCAAATAAGCAACATCTGACACAATTGTGTGGAAAAAATAAAAAGGAAAGGCTGTGCTAATATGGAAACAAAAATCAAAACCACTAAACCAGAGTCATCAGGAAAAGCAGTTTTCATTGTGCACTTTTTCAAGTTAACTTTAGGCTTTGTAATTTTGCAGAATTGTTAAACACCAGAATTAAACATACCGTGGTATTTTTATCATTAGAGAAATATCAGTGAATCAAACAAATACAAAGCAGATGATGAATTTATTGTGAAAACAATGATGTCCACTATATAATCCAACATTTAAGCCAAACTATCTCAGCTTTAATGTTTGTCCACTGGCTGCAGTACAAGTATAACCATACTAACACCTAATAGGCTTTATTCTGGAGTGACTTCTTGGACTGTGACTATTTTGTTGTTACATTTTGTAGAATAGCAATTTAAAGACAATAACAAGAATTGTTAATACAGTATCTGTAAAATTGGATTGTTTAAAATATTTCACTCTCCTACAGAGTAACAAAACAATACAAGCAGTTTTACATTGTTATTTAGATCCATGTTTAATGCATTTCACAGTCCCACAAAGAGAAGATAATTCCAGTGAGTTCTTCCAACATTTGCTGCTTCAGCTAGTGACACATTATAATTTACATCCAGTTTCTGCATTGGGTCATGTTAAGCCTTTTCTTTGAAGTCAGTGCTCCTTTTTCATTTATGAACTGCATTCATGTTACAACCAGAATGAAAAAAGCTGGTCCTGAGTACAGGAGAATTGTAGAATTTTGTGTTCAGCCTCACCAAATACACATGGATTATAATTGTTTTTTTCCTGGGAAGACTGATGTTTACTATAGGGGCATAGAACATTATATCTTATACCTTACCATATACAGTGCCACTTCTGGGTGTCCTTCCTTCAGAAGTGAGCATTCACTGGATAAAGCACACGAATGAATCAAATACAGCTCCCCTACATAGCTAAGGTTTGTGTGTGTCTCTGTCCAGTTTAACTGTCACACCCCCAATTCCCATGATGCTAACTCTTTACACTTAAAGCACATGACTGAAACACACTCATGAGCTCTCCTGGCACAGATAGCTCCAAACACAATGGTTGATAGAACAACACCCATAGAGAGCAAATGAGAGAGGGAAACAGGTAGAGTTATGTGTCTATGTTTCCCATTTATAGAAAAGCCAAAATCAATAATATTTTCTTACTCTTGTTTTTGATAGTCGGAGATGCAGGACTGCCCTTTGGAAATTAGGTAGAGGAACAGATAGAAAACCTGTTGGGGATCTTTGATATTCAACCATTAAAAATTACAATAAGTCCAGCACCAATAACTGGATATATGAAGTTACATAGCTGGGAGGAAAGGGAAAATGCTGGGAAAGGGATCTAAGTGACAGCTGACACATGATGACTGATATAGAAATAAGTTATTAGTCTTTATCAATAACTTTTACTCAGAAGGCAAAAAGAAAAAAAAATGTAGGATGAGGAGGATCTCCCACTTTTTTTTTTTTTTTTGGCATTAATTGCATACACTACTGATACAGGCTATAGAATGTTTTTTGGTAACTCATGTGTTGGATAAACAGTGTGTCTGTGTGTGTGTTTGCAGATATGCATGTCCACACATGCACACACATGTCTGTGTGGGTACACACATACACACATGCACATGTGGGTACATACACACATGTATGGGGTGTGCATGTATTTGGCAGTCATCACAAGAAGGTCTTTTCATTTCTGTTTTCTGTGGACTGGGTGAAGGAAGGCACATAAAAGAAGAAACTATGTGACTTGCAGGGTAGCACATGAAGAATTGTTTCTGCTGTTTCCACCTGGTTTGACCAAAGCCAGCCATCCTGGTTAGTTTTATCAGAGAGGAGCTGACATTGTGCTGCAGAGCCTTCTCTCACTGCTGCAGCTGGGCTGTGTTCCTGGCCCTCCTCACACCCCTGCACCTCTGTGTTCCCACATTGCCAGAAATCTGCTGGCTCTCTCCATTTCAATTTGTCCCCTGAAGCCCATGAGCACTAAGATGAAAGGATAAAACTTTCCTCTGATAGATTTCATGGCAAGTGCCGAGCACAAAAAAAGTTAAGGTATAAACAAAAGAATATATTCATAGTCTAAATGCATATTTTAACACCTCAATGTATTTGTTAATAGGGAAAAAACAAGATGAAAACACTTCCTTGTACTTTTTTAAAGCATTCTAAAACTGTCACTGACATTTTACCACCTTGTCTTTCAAATACATGGGACAGAAAGTACAAACCCCTTGATCTGGGGCAGGCGTGGTCAGCTGGATGTGAAAAGACCTAAATGGATTCAGCCAAAGGCAGGAAAGGGCAGATGTGGTTTGCAAGCCAGGTACAGGAGACACTGCAAAGCTTTAGCCTTTTATTGTACATTGTTGGGTGGTGGTGGATGAGGTTGGCTATTTTTGGCCTGTGAAAGGAAGATTTTGCATTTCTTGAACTCTTCATGTAGTAGAAGCAGAAAGTACAATAGTGTGCTCTCGTTCAGGTTTTGCTGGGGATGTGTGTCTAAACCACAGCCAACAACTACTGCAATAATTGGTTGCATAAATTGATGCATAAACATACATGACCAAAAAAAGCAATAATTTACAAATGGCTAATAATTTGTGTTTTCACTGCTTGGCCACTCACCAGCCAATCCATGAAAATGTTAGCAACTGCCCTGGACTAGCTGACTCACATGGGCTCAAACTGAAACACAGAGCAGGTGCTGAAATGGTTTTAAGAAGTGGATTCCTGAGGGCTCCTGGATCCCAATGCATTTGAAATGAACACATATTGAGGTCAATAGGGGTGTGTGTGTGTGTGTTTTGTTTTCGCAGCTGTTATCATTGTGAATTTCTTTAGCACCAAAAGAAGTGTGTGTCTCACCTTTCATTTCTAGTTTTAAAAGTGCTTAAACAAAATAACCAAGTGTGTGAAAGGCGATGAACAGGACAAAGTGAAAACAGAAATCTGTTCCCAGAGTTACAGTGGATTAGCCTGGGAATATCTGTCAAAGTCAATGGCAAATGCACAAAAAAATTCACAGAAAAGGAGAACTCTTTATAATCCTTCTGTTTTTTTCCTTTCTGTGCCATCTGGACCACTGAGATCCTCAACATACAAACAAGCACCTTTTTAATTTTAATTAATTTTCTTTAAATTCTAAAGGTTGTTGAAAAATCACAGGCTTAGGGGAAATAATCATTATATATGCACACCAAGTCTCTTGATACTCCATTTATAGTATTTTCATGCTGAGCAATAGTAGTGGGTGTGAGTCACAGCCCCATCTGAAATAATGAAAGGGATGTAGTAGCTCTTCTGCTGTAGTCCCTGCCCAGGATGGCTTGCGGGCCTTTAGTATGGATAAGTCTGTGCCAGCAGACATTTCCCAGAGCTCTGTTACTGTCAGCAGTGTAGCTGTTCTGCACAGGTTATCTCTGCTCTGGAGCCTGCAGCCACACTGAAGCTGTGCAGCCTCTGAGCAGCACCCTGTGTCACTGGGCTGCTGCTCTGAGGTACCTGCTCTGCACAGGGGGGTGTTACTGGCAGCTGCCAAAAGGAGCAGGGCTAGGGAAAATGAAGAAAATATAAAATATAAGGTGTTTCTTTACTACTTAGGGTCTAATTTAGAGCAATATCTAACTTAGGAAGCTAAACAGTAACGCTGCATCTCATTAGAACCTTTATGCTGTTGAGTCAAGGTTTCTTACTGCTTCAGCCAATGCATTTTAGAGGAGATCTCTATAAAGTAAAAAAGACCAAACAACCCAGAACGCAGCATATAGGCAGTTGAACTTGTAATAAAACCCATAGATTTTTCAGAAACAAAAAGTGTGGCAAATGAGCCTTTTGTTGACTGGACAATAACTAGTAGGAAACAACTAAAAAAGTCAGCAGAAGTTATCTCAAACAGTTAAAAAAATTCTGCTTCTGCCATAGTCCCAGAGCTTAGGACACATATGCTTAGCCAATGCAAATACTCTGAACTCTGTCAAAAAAATAAAAAATAATAATAATAAAAAATAATTTTAAAAAATTACATGACTTTCACATTTCTGTAGAGTTTGAGACTGATGAAACCATTTTCTTCCTTCAGAAAAAACACACACATGCAAACACATGTACAATACATATCTGATTGTTTCACGTCTACATGAGTTATAATTTGGAAGTAGAGATGGAGAGAGGGTACACTGAGAACCAGCTAGCATCTTAATTTAAAAGTTCATCAAGAAAAAGGAGTACGACTTCATCACTTTACTTTTAACTTCATGGGTTGGTGAGAGAGAACAAATGCTGGTGCTCAGAAATGATCTACCTGACTTTGTCATATGTAATATCCAGTGAAAAATATATCGTCCTGTAAAAAAGGTTTGTACATAACTTGTACATGGTTTCATTTTGTATTTTTCTCAGATTAAAATTTATGTATTTGTGTTCTAAAAGAAGGAGATATTGCTGTGTTTTGTTTTTTCTCTTCCAGAAAAGTTTGTAACTTGTACTACCAAGTCATGAATATTACTGCATTCATGAAACCAGTACTATTCATACTTTGACCAAAGACTAAGCCAACAGCCTTTCTCTCTTGCTTACACTCCAGAATCAGCTCCTTGCTAATAATAATTAATATCAGTTGCCATGGAGGATGCTGTGGGTACTATAAATGAGTAGTTCTGCACCACCAACAAATGGCATCCTAACACGAGCTATGTATCAAATGCAGATAAAGTCTGGTTTAATTTAGCTACTTTCTATGGTTGAACAGAGCATTTCATGTGACCTTTAGTTCTGATAGGTCAGGTTAAGATGGATAGATAATTTTGCTAAACAATGCAAGATTTTCTATGATCAGTACACTTAAAAATTTTCTGCAAGTTTTGGACTATGTTTCCATTGCTGGGAATTAGGTATCATCCTACATGCAACTGTATGGTTTTAGGCTTAAGGAAAAACAGTCTCCTCTAGGAGTCCGTAACATTGTGTGCATGTGGCTGGCATTCTGCTATAAAAATAACCTTGTCATTAAGGCTGACTTCATTAATCTTGTGTGCAGCAGTATCACCACAGTGATTTGTAATCAATCACAGTTTGATAAACCTTGCTTGATTCTGAATAATGGAGAGGAAAGAGGAGGAGCAGAACCGTGGAAAAGACTCAGTTAAGCATCTGAGAAACCCCCAAAAGTACAAATGGCCAATTGGTCCTAAAGAACCGATATAAAATGGCTGCACAAACAGGAATGATAATGGGGGAGGAGGAGAATCAATGCATGACAGTATCTCTGCAGGACTGTGGGGAGCTGTGTGAGAAACTGGCTCTGCCCCAGTGTCAGCAAAGCAAACGGGTCCAGCCCTCACTGAGCTCACTTGTCCAGGCCACCCTTAGCCTCTCTCACTGGGGAAGGAGTTTATGTGCCATAAAAACTGGGATGTCTGTCTTCAACAGTTCTACTACTCTGTGTCAATATCTCTGTATGCAGATGCCTACTTTAGATCTTATTCCTTGACCTTATCCCTTCCTGGTGCCAGGCACTAATTAGTAAGCTTGACTTTTAATTACTGGAGGAGAATGATTAGAGGAAGCGCCGGACAGTCACAGAACGCACCATGAACGGGTACTCATTTTAAGATAGAATTGGTAATTCTTCATCCCAGGTTTAATCATATGTCTGCCCTCTGCACAAGGTTCCATAGCACAAAAGAGGAAGACAGGGATATATGTGTGTGCATTTGAACATGAATATTTATACATATATGTCACCACCTACTAACATTTTTAGGGTCTTGGCTCCCAGGTGGCACTATTTGCTGTCAACAACACTTAAATCCAACCTGGCCATAGAGCAACTAAGGTATGAAGCTGGTTTGTTGTGTGTCTATAGCCCTGATACTCATCAGCACAAAGACTAAATGGAGCAGAACCCTATGCAGATCCCCCAAAATTATCTAGTAATCTTAGTTAGCAGGTACCTGCAGTGAATGATCAGGCTGCTCACACCTTTTCTGGACCCTGAGGTAGTCCTGCTACTCTTTCAAAATACTTCAATTATATTATGGCAATTTAATGTTGTTTTTTTATTTAATATTTTAACTGCAAATATGCAGTTCAAGCTAGGGAGGTGATTTCACAAATGTAGCTTTGTGCATCGGAGGAGTGGCACTGAGGGACAAGGGAACTGTGAGACAAACGTCTGCCTCACAGCTCAAAGGCAAGATCAAGTATTTGCCACAATCTTGTTCAGCTCTGCAAAAACACCCCAAAACCAACCAACAAAAATAACCATAAATCCACAACAAAACAAACCAACCAAAAAAAAGCCCAACCACCCAAAAAAAAACTCTCTCCCTTCAAAAAAACCAAACCAAAACTCTCCCCCTAAAAACCAACAATCCCAAAAAACCCAAAAAAAACCACAAACAAGCAAAAAAACCCACAACAAAACAAAACAAAACAAAAAAAACCAAAAGACCCCACAACAAAACAAAAAACAAACAAACAAACAAACAAAAACGCTTAAAAAACACATACATAAAAAGATTTGTCTCTTTTCAGTCCTCCCTTACTTACCACAAGTCCACCCTTTGCCACCTGCAGCCTCTAGGGAAAATGCTGTTTTAAAAAAGACTGTAAATTTTCTCTTGCTTCACAGACAGAGGACATTCAGACCTATTTCTAAGAAGGGCAGTCAATGACCCTAAGCTTGATTTCTGGCTGTATGTACTTGACTGACCTCTTCAAAAAGCACTTCCCTTCCCCCAGGCCCCAGGTCTTAAAACACAGATTTATTATTATACTTTTTTCAAAACATGCATTATGCTAAAATTTTCACCTTCCTCTGGGTCTAGTTTGCCAGGTTTTATTTTCCTGGTTTTTTTCACCAGTGGGACACAAGTGTCCAGTAACCAGACATTTTCATGCTCTGTCAAAAAAATCTTACAATCAGTGGGAGAGTGAGTTCAAAGTATCCCAATGGAGATGCTGGAGAGAGCTGAATACTCCAGAGCATTTCTTTTTTTTTTACAACTTTATTCAATTTCCACTCTCTTTTCCTGCTTGGAAGAAGAAACTCCTCTTTCCAACATCCTTGTATTCTGAGGTTCTCCCCAGAGTCTTGGAAATCAAACCACACTAACAACTTGTAAAATATTTTATTGCATTGAAACCTCTGACTCTTGAGAAGCTTTAAACATATCTGGTTTTTTTTCAGTTCACTCATTCAAGTGTTATCCAGTGAACTCTTTAGTTAGACATCAGATACAATAAAATACATACATTGAAAAGCATTTATTGTGAGATACAGCACAAAACAGAACAACAAATGTTGGTTTCATCATGGATCAAAGACTTTACATGTAGGATGCATAATTCATGCGTGCAGGCTGAATTAGGTAGCCTTCCACTCCAGGTGTACAGCTTGAATGCAAAGCTTTTTTACAAGTCAATAACATAGTTGTTTAAGGTTTGGAATTAATGGAAGCAGGACTGGTTCCTTTACTTCAAAGATAACTCTGGTGATACCAGAAGCCAAGAAAAGCCATGATTTGCACAAAAATCTTATTTTTCCACTGAGGAAGGGAAGGTTTCAAAGATAATTTTCCTTCAAACTTTCTGAAGGATGCTATGAAATTAATTTCCTATCCCCCACTGCACATCCCTGTTCTGTCTTTTCATAATGCACAAGCTTCATAGCTTCTTCAGCAATATTCTAGTCAGATAATGCAAAAACCACCCTTTTATCATTCTGTATACGGACATAGCTGCTATGAAGTAATAATAAACACTGCAAGACAGTGGAATTCAGGAAACCTGGAAAGTTTTCAGGTTTGCATAGGCTACCATGCAGTCACCACACTGATGAACTGCTTCTTGAGAAATAAAATGCTAGAGAATCAAGTCCAAGCAGGTTATGAAAATTATTAAAGTGTTTAAAATACTTTGATAATGAACATGGAAACCTGGAAGGAGAAGAAAAAGAGATGATGTCCATAGACTACTACATGTGGCAATTGAGCTGGAGAGGTGTACTGAGGGGACATGGACACAGGGAGAAGTCTGGGTAGCTGGGTAACACAGTCATTTATGTGGATGGCAAGTATGACAAAGAAATCCCTTCTACATTTACCAGTTGTTTTAGAATTCCTCTTTCCCTGCAGAGTTGGATCAGTGTCTGCAAGGATGCATTATTAGGTTTTGCAGGTCTTCCTCATACCTGGACTCTGTCCAGACAATTTGCCAGGAAGATCAGGGCACCAAGCAACAAAACTCCCTGCAGCCGTTTGATTCCATGTGCTGGACTTTTAAGAAATAGTTTTGTTAATTCATGCTTAAACATCTGCAGGGTGTTTTTTAGGGAAATCAGCAGTCTGGTCTTTGTAATATTGCTTTGATGTGTGCAATCTCCCTGGAAACTGTGTTCTGGCCAGAATGAAACCAACAGCAGGAGAAGTTCCAAGGAAAAGATTATTGCCCTTTTTAATTCACATTCTTTCTTCAAGTCAATTATTGCCCTCATGCCCTTTGCTTGCAACTAAGAAATCAAAACTGTCTCTGTGAACAGTAGGAAAATCTATACTTGTTATAAATGATGTTTTTCATCCACTTTTGTTAAAAATATTCAAGATACCCCTGGAAATCCCTTTCAGAATGAAAAGTCAGTGTATGGCATGCTCACCATGCAAAGCATGTTTTACTACTGGTAAATAATATCTGGTACTAGGCACAGAACATGCTCAGCTTTATCCCCTTTAACATGTAGCTTTGTAGTATGTGGTAGTTTGGATATTATTATTATTATTGCTACTTCCTGCCCCTAGGATACACATCAGGGGTACTGATCAGAGAAGCTCTCTACAAAACAGGATCTTTTCCACTTCTGCTGGCACAGGACATGAGTCCTGGAAGAAGCTGATGTAAATTTGATTCCTGTACCTTTCTAATGTCGTGGTGTGTTACACAGGGACCACTGGGGGGTTTGTTCATGGTCTGGGCTTTGATACAACCACATGGGCCCCCTCCAGGAACAAACAGGAATGCTTGCAGCCGTGGTAACAGCTGTATCTGCAGGATGATTTGTATAGTTATTAGCTGGAAGTTATTTTCTACAGAGTCCCTTGGAGTCAAGTCAGTGTTGTTGGAGGCTGTAGGCTCAGCTCATCATCCTCCAGCCACTCTCTCATTAATACACCTCTGGCCTGCAGGCCTATTCTGAGTGGGACAGACTCCCTAGTCTGTTAAATCACCTGTCTCTTGGCTATGCTGTGAAGACATAATTATAAGGATTAGACTGAGACCATTAATTTAGAGTAAAAACAATACTGTCTGTAAGACTTCGAAGATTTAACTCCCCCCAGACTCACACTGTCCCTGTCGTTGGACAGTGACCTATTGCTGTGTCCAGCTCTCACAGAGAATATTTATTTCATTCAGCATGCTTAGTAAGCACATGGACAATGTTCCTTCCAGCAAACAGCAGCTATTTAACTGAAAATACCTTTTGAAAATGATTATGAGTCTTGACTGTCTGTGAGGGCAGGCTAATGCAAGTGGGTAATCGAGACACTGCAGTTTAAGTGGGATGAATCCATGCCAGGTATTCTGTGGCTCCTCTATGGAAGAGCACTTCTGATACACTGTGAGGAAAGACATCTTGGAAAGGTGGATGGCTTAAAGCCACCTTCTTCTACAGCTCACCTATCCAGGGAAATATGATAACTGAAGTACAGAACATGAGCTTGTGTTTCCACAAAGTTATTCTTCAGTTTAGAAATAGGAAGAATCTCCAAAACCTAAGACACATCTAATTTTCCATGCCTCTGTTCCTCAGACTTGTGCTTTAGAGTGATTTGCCCAGAAGCCTTTAATGGGAAAAGGAAGTCCTCTAGCAATGTAACTGCTTTCTTGATATACCAACATTGTAGTTCTGGGGGGTTTATGCTAGTTAGGTAAAAAATCTGATGATAAAATATGGCCTTTTATCTCACCCTGTTACCCTACATACTAAAAATGTGATTCCATTTACCCTTTCTTTGTTCACAAAGTTTATTTGAAGGGTTGCTATTAGCCCTACAATACAAATCCACTTAAGAACTCAGGCCATGGTGCACAGCTGAAGGAGAAAATCTGTATTCCATATTAAAGTCAACCTGAAATTTAATTACGTGGAATCTGCTGTTATTTATTTGGAGAAGTTAGATTTCACATGCTCTGCAGATTAAAAGAAAAAATTCTGAACCACCTGTTTTATGAGACCAACAGAGAAATAAAGATTATTCAAAATGGTTAAGGAAGAGGGCTAAGAGAAGCAGGAGGCTTATCTGGCACGTGAGAAAGAGAGGATGAGCTGGAGAAAGTGGAGGGGAGAAGAGAGAGCAATGGCCAAACATTAAAGCAGAAAAGCACAAGTGCTGGGTCAGGAAAGGAAACCAAGTGAAAACGTGAGGGCTGTGGGGGAACAATGCAAAAGAGCCCAGGATTGGTGCAGAATGATCAGGCCAAGGCTGATGAGCTTTTTGTCACGCTCTGAAATCAGCAGATCTCCCACGTGAACTGTGGCTTCCCTCCATGGCAAGGCAGATGACTTTTTATCAGATGTGTCACTTGGTGAAATAATTGCCAGCAATAATGGTGCAATAGCAGCATACTCAGAGCACAATTTATCCATGTCTGTTCTATCTTTCAACTTCAAAGCTTCTGCTGCCTCACAGATCACATCAAAATGACACCTCTGTCGCTAATGACAGTGGTCTAATGCAATACAGAGAAGTCAAATCACTCTCCAGATAGGCAGAATGCTCTCATACAGAAACTAGGCATGTGCACGGGTCCTGACATTCATATTCAGATTTGTATTTGTGGGGAAGAGGGTGGGTTTGACATACAGATTTATTCATATTTGAAACAGCCTGTTTTATAAAGCACAAAATTCACTAAAATTAGAAAGGAGTGGGGACAAGAGCAGCATGCAGGGCCTTAACTTATGCAAAGTGAATGTCTGGATGTAGGACATTTCCCTTTGCAGAGCCCACAGCATGTGTTAGCCAATGTCACAGGTCAGAGATGTGAGTTGTCTTCAAAAAAAGAAAGAAACAAATGAGTCAAATAAAGAAAAATGTACCTTAAAATCCACACTGTCCTCATATGCAAATGCACATATTTTTCTGGATCTAGGAACAAAACAAGCTGCTGTGAAGCCCCTCCTGGTGGTCATTACTCAGGTAAAGAAGAAAGCTGGCAAACTGCAGTTATTAAAAAGAAAGAATTGTCTGTTTATTTTCCAGTGTTGTTTGAAAATTACCATAGAACAGTAAATCTCTAAATATGAAAAATATTTATTCTTCTTACATGGTATACATAAACACACATGGAGCCAACATAGTGGCAGGGACACCATTTGTTTAAGTTTCATTAAGATGTGTAGTTAAAAGCCTTATTAAAAGGGTCCATTTCTCACTTCAGTGAGTTCAGTGGAATTTATTGCCTGAGGGTTAAGTAATGCTTCAGAGGAAAAATGAGATTTAGGAATATTTTCATATGTTACCATCTTTTCCAACAGAAACGTTTCCTGTAATGTTGCTTGGATGGAGGGTTTAGACTTCACTATAGTGTGTGTTTTCACTGTGCTTTATGTATTAAAACAGACAATCAAACAAAATAACCACTCTCAGCTTCACCTCTAAGGGAAAAAAAAAAGAAAAGGGGGAAAAAACCTTCTTTGGGTAGACAGCAAGGCCAATTTTTTCTAACAGGCTTATTTTTCTCAGTTATTGCTATTCCACAAACATGGTAAGGAGGACTTAGTTAAAATGACAAAGAAAGAAAGGGAAAGAAATGGAAAAGGAAATGTTCTCAAAGCGCATGTTTTAAAGTGTTCCAATGGTGAAAAGGAGACATTCTACTCCAGCCATTAGCAGTGCACTGCTGTTTGAATAGTGTCTATAAAGTAAATTACTGACTGCATGTTAGTGTGCTTTGTTCTGTGTGCTGGTGGCCTTGTTATTTATTGATTGTAGGCATTTTGGAACAGCCTAACTTGAAAATCAGTGCTGTGAATCAGATTTTGCTCTTAGACCATATTTATGGGCCAGGAGAGCACTTCCATGAAACTGAAAATCCCCATGAGCTGGGGAAGTTTACAGAGGGGACTGTGTACATCTGAATATAAAGCACTGGAAACTGCAGTGATTATCCAGTGTTTTGTTGCTTTGGGTTTGGTTTCTTTTAATTATTTATCTTACAGCTGTAGAGAGGAGACTGCAGAGAGATTGACACTGCTCAGTTGCTGCTGCCCTCTTCATGAGGGGAACAAATTTCAAGCAACATTTATTTCTTGTTTCATAAATATCCAGTGGCAGCTCACTTGTTAGGCCTTGCTTTGGGATAAGGAAGAGGGAATCGTGGTTTGGCTGTTTCTGAAGAAATTAGGATGCTTCTTAATACTCCTACTTTCAAGGCAGCTTATTTAAGCAGTAATTTTAATGAAGTCTTAATTTTACATTCTTCTCGTGTTTAATTCATAGTTTTTGTGTTAACTTATGTCCATGACCCTTTCCTCCCCCTCCCAAATACCAAATTTCACTCATGTTACTTTGTAAAATTTGAAATCAATTCTCTTTTCTTTCTGTGCATAGGCTCCCCTCTGTCAGAAACAGTTCCCAGTTGGGAGAGAGGAGTAGAGCAGGTTTCTCTGAAGTTGTAATGACCAATACTTTGCTGTCAGTCAGCAGATTTTAGTCGTGATTTATTTCTTAAAGTAAACTACAGTTTTAAAGTGAGGAGACAGTCTAAGATTTCAATTTGATTTATTACTATATTTAACTTTATTTATTTCATTTTTGCTTCACTTGGCTTTACTTCTATCCTAATTTTTTCATAATGTTTCATCAGGGAGAAATACAAAAGCAGGAAGTTGGAGTTGCCACAGAGCATTTCCAGAAACAGTAGGATGGTAGGGTTGTTCTCACACCAAATCCAGCTGTTGTCACATAAATCCTTCCTTTCAGATATCTGTCATCATATTGATGAGAACTACCCAAAATGTTTCCACACAGACCTGCTGGAAAACACTCCTGAAAATTCTGACTCCAAGGAAGAACAAAATTCCTTGGAATTCTCCACAAAGTTCTGGCCTCCTGTGCCTCTAATCCTGCTAATTGTCCCAGAACATTCTGAGAGTGAAACAGAGGCCGTGGATGAGGTAAAGATGTTAAATTATTTTATTTTCATTTTATTTTATGTGGAGAACCCTGATAACCTAAACCCTCTGCTTTCTCATAGGTCAGGGATGCACATGAGGAATTATTGGAAGTTTTTCCAATTTGTCCTGCCAACAGGGTTTCTCTCTTATCTGTGGTGAATGAGGTCCAGGGCCAAAAAATAACTTGAACTTGGTGTTCATACTCTAGAACTTCTAATTTAACCTTAACTCTCCTCACACCAGCACAGTATCACTGTACTGCTTATTCAGTTCCAGTTGAATTGTGCTGGCCAGAAGTTCTCAGTATGGGTTCCCCCACCACTTGTGGAATGGTGGTGGTTTTCCAACCATCCCAAGCAATCTGTGTAAATTCTGAGTAGTCAGCTTGAAGGGAAAAATCTCTGTTTCTACATCCATGCCTTGTACCTATCATAAAACTATTTTCCCATTTGCTTATGGATATAAATAATACATATTTCCATTTTTTATATACATTTCTTATATTTTACTTTTATAGAAAATTACTAAAATCCAGCTGGGAGTTTTCTCTAAATTTTCAGCATAAAGTTCTCTAGATAATGATTAGCTTAAAATTCCCGCCAGTTTTAATGCACAGAAGTGTATTTCTCAAGAAAAGAATTAATCAACAGGAATTCCATTTTAAATAAAAATTTCATTCTCACTAAAATTTGCAACATTCTGACTAAACCTGTAACAATGGAAAATCTCTTGAGATATGTTTAAAAACATTTTGAGTTTTGTACACAAAAAGTAACGTTTGGTACTCTCAAGCACTCCACTTAAGGCCCCTCAAATACAGAAAGTGAGGAATTCAGCCCTGGTCAAATTTTTGAGGAGGTCAGAAAAGATCCACCTGCCCCTGTGGGCAGACTTCAGATTTGCTGGACTCCTTAGGCAGTCTCTGGGGTTTTTGTATGACCATTTCACTGGACTTCAATTTCTGTTCTATTATGTTCATTTTTTATATTTATGCAAGCAAAGAATCATTATTGTACAATAAAATCAAGATTTGGTTACCTATCATCCTTTCAACTCTAAGCTCAGTTTCAGTCTTGATCAGAAAATTCTGTACAAAGTGCACATCAGAGGTGGAGTCTCTCTGTGTATTCACCCTTATTTATGCTCACTGCCTTTCTACTGTTTTCCTCAAGCAATAAATGTTGCATTTTGTCCAAAGGAGTGACCACCAGTAGCTGCAGTGACAATTTTTTTTTTTTTTAATCTGTTTCAGGTTCTGGATTACATATATACTAAAATTACTATGAAAAAAAAAACCCACTAGGTGTAAGTTTGTCATAGTAGTAAGCTTAGAAATGTTTTTTCTTCTCATGATGGCTTTGTAAAAAAAAATACTCCTAAAACCTCTGCCCTGTAATCAGCCAAGGACCCTAACTAAAAGCACTTTTGGAAAGTGCAAAGATATAATAGTCCCAAGATGAATCTGCCCTACAGTTCCATTTTCTGCCATACAAACGTTTGGGAGCTTATCATTGGAGCCACATTAGTCTTGATTTAAGGTCTTTTGACACATTATTACAGCACACTGCCATCACTTCACACCTGTCATTCTGTCAGTCAGAGGAGAGGGAGGGGAAACAATTTTGATGTCAATCAACAAATCCTTCGGGAGGTGTAACCTGTTAAGACATATTACCCTTTGCCCACTGCGATTTACAGGCTTTGAATTTAAAGGACATATGCCAGAAATAATTAAAGACTAATCTCTATTGTACTCACTTACGAATGAAGGCATTTAGTACCACCAGCACATTTATATTGTCCAGAAGAAGAAAGAGAGAGAGGAGCAGAGTGTGGTACTACAGCTACTCCTTCCATTTCTATTAATCAACTGTTCTACCTGGATGTCAAAATCCTCTGCCCTCACGGAGCGAATATTCAGCAAGGCAGCCTTTCCTCTTACACTTGTAATAATGTCCCAGTAATGTGCAGGTGATTCCAGCATGATGCAAGATCTGTAACATTGTTTTTGAATCAAAACAGTATTTTAAAAATAGAGAAAAAAATAGCATGGAATTATTGAAAAAATAATCTAGTGAAATAGAAAAAAAAAACCAAACCCAAACAAAACAACTAATCCTGTCCTCTACACTTTAGTGACTACAAAAATCAATCTCAGCCTGGAGAGCTACAACTTCCATGGCATGGCTTTGGATCACCCTGTAACTACTCTGTGGTAATTTACTTGGAGGCATCAAAGGAGTGATGTCAACCTGAAAATCTGAATTTAGGATCTAAATCCTGAGTTGAAGGAGGCTAATTTTTTTTCCCAAGCTAAGTTTTCAGAATGACACAGAAGAAAGAAGCATTTACACAATCTACTGTTCACAACTCATCTCTGGAAGGAGCATCTTGTCCTTAGACTGACCTTAGAGCTACAATCTAAAGGAAATAACTGCAAAACAAGAATAGCTATGGAGTAAATAAAATAACAGGCAGGGACCATATAGTCCAGAGAGAACTAGAATAAAAAAAATAATTATATTGTAAATTTTTTACACCACTGCACTGTATTACTATACATAGAGCTTGTTTGGGCTAGAAATTTGGTGGAATTGTGGAAGCTCTGACTTGCAGTTGCCACCACACGCTATCAAAACCCTGCTGGGAGGACAGATTGGTTAATTTGAAACAAACTCTGGGCTCACTCTGCAACAGGTAAACCCTGCATCGCTAACTCATCACCACGGAACTTTTCCTGCCTCCTCCTCCAGTTGTACTTCCCTCATTTATGTACAGACCCCCCACACACAGGAGGAGACAAGGGGAGGCAGGAACAAGGCAGCAGTGGCCTCAGGTGTGCCACACACCTTTAAGGACTCACACATCCCCCTCCTGGAAAAGCTCACAGTGTGGCCTGCTGTGCTGATACACGGTGTATCATGGTCACACAGGGGATCTGGAGACACACCCTGCCCTCAATTTGTATTTACAAACAGCTTTCACAAAAAAAGGCAGAGATTCACAGGCAGCCAAAAGCACTCTGCTCACATTTGCTTATTAATTTTACCTGGGGGAATGGAAGGGTTGCATTTGCTTTAGCTGGTAATAGTGACAGAAGTGCACACTTACAGTAACAGTTCATTTCCCATTTCCTAAAATGTGGTATCAGTCTCACACAGGAAAGACTACACCACTCAACTCTCACAATTTAAAGAGGTACTTTGAAGGAGTGGGAAGGTGAGAGACAGGGAAGTTGTAATGAGAGGTGGATTTTAATTCATTTTACACAGAGCTAGGAAGAAAACAAATGATTGCTCATCATCCTTCTGGATAGGCACTCTGCCTCTTTTCACATTTTCATTACACTTTTCCCCACCTGTGTGGTTTTCTGCTCACCCTGGAGGTGGCTCGGACATGACCATATCAGTCATACCTTTTTCCTTAAATTCAACTTGCTGGGGCATTCATATACTTTCAGTTTCTGTGGCAACTTAACATACACCAGCAGCTGTCCCTTGGCTGTAAGCTGCAGTACTCCAATTTTTACACAAGCCAAGACTTTCTAGGACAGCCCAGAAACTGCTGATTTCAGGGAAAATCAGCACTCACAGCCATGCATAAAGCAAAACCCAAATAACTGTATCTAATACAGGAGCAAAAGGTTATTAATAGTGTGTTGTTTCATATTTTGTGGTATCTAACATAAAGAAACTCTGTGTTACCTGCTGGCAGCTGATGGCTGATTCTACTTTTACAGAGGCAACACTTTTAAAGCAGCACAGGCAATGGAGTAAAGCTGGTAGAAAATGTGATTGGAATGGGGCTCTTAGTTTGAAGCTGGTCAGAATAAAACCTTGTCAGCCTGGAAGACTGTCGAATATGCTGTGACATTTAATCAACTGCTTGACTACAGGCTCACCTTTAGTGTCTGTGGTGAAGTGAACATGATTCCCCTCACCTTGCTTCACATCACACATCACTTTTCAGTGCACTGCTGTAGAGAGCTGGGTTATAGCCCTTTTTTTTTTCCCTAAGAGGAACACAGTAACAGAGGTCAGCTACAGTCATGAATTTTATGAAAGGTTTGCTGGGAAACCACATTAAATGGCAACATCAGTCCATACATCAGCCCTGTAGTGCTTTTATTCCAAGACTCTGCAGCTGAGTGATTTGCAATGTACTTGCATTTCATGGCCATCATTTTTAAGGAATGTCATTTGCCTTGGTATCCGACACTTCAGCTGCGCCAGAGTCCACCCAGCTATTCATGATAAATTTCTTCCAAGAAAAAATCTCCACCAGAAACACTCCCAGGATCCCCAAACTCCAATCTTCAGAAGCCTTGGATATAAAACCAGGCACGGACACTTCAAAATGCAGTAGCGACTACTGAGGAAAAGCTGAGAATAAAATTACTGTCCCATAATTCAGAAAAGTAAAAAAAAAAAAAATTAAAAATTGAGGTCAACAGGTTGCTATTAAAGCATAAGATAAAGTCCATATTATCAATATGGCAAAAATAATGCTTTCTTTTTTAAGTTTTTAAAGGAAAACCAATATTAATTACTTTTTTCTCCAGAGAATATATTTCCCAGCAATAATATTAGCTCTATTCCAATCCCAATACTGGCTATTTTTTGTGTTTAGTATTGTAAAATATTCAGTTGTGGAAGTTATGTCATGTCCATCATATCACACACAGATCCATTAAATTGTCAATATGAAATTGTGTTAAAACAATGGGCCTCTCAATCCCTTCTGGGAAAAGGGTTACTCTAAAGGTGACAGTAAACACTCAGATTTGTAAGCAGGTGTGTTAGTATTTGAACATAATGGAAAGACTATCATGAGTAAACTTTAATGAAAGTCTAATAAAAGTCATACTCCTGCTGGAATATCTCAAAGTGCTAGACATTGGGTTGTAATCTTTACGGAGATATTTCTTGCATTTTGGAAACTGTCTATACTGGCATATTTAAGAGGTTCAGGAAGTCTGTTCCTGAAATGGCTTCATAAACTAAAGTTTTAAATATCAGATGTCTTGTGACAACAATTACTACACATGGATGCAGAGTCCTCCTAATTTCACTTAGTGATTCTTAGGCCAGAAGTCTGTCTGCAAATCAAAGGAAAGCCTGCACAATGCAGCAGGTGTGGAGCAGCACAGCATCTGGCCCAGTATTTAGGAAAAAGAGGAAAATGGTACCCACCAGCTAGGGACCCCTAACAGCTGGAGGAAGCAGCTGTAAGGCCTTTCTGGGTCTTCCTGTTTTGACAGACTTAATTTCTATTGCAGAATTTCCAATGATCCCTGCAAATGCCTGCAACACCACAAATCCACTACTCTAAATCAAAGCTACTTTACCAGAAGGACTTTAGCAGTCCTTTATCTCCACCTGCTAGGAAGGCAATCTGCACCCACGACAGGGAGAAACTGCATGACCAGACTTAACTCTTGTCAGCAGTCATGAAACCCTCTTTGTTGCAGACCCACTGCAGCCATGGCAAACCCAGCTCACCTTGGTTTGCTCCAGTTTGCTTGGTTGTCTCCAGTTCATCTCGATGGCTTTTCAGTCAGTCTGCAGAGTGCCTTCTTCCACTCCAGTCCCAGGGAGACTGGGTGCTTGGAGCACTGGTCATTGGCACATTATTCAGAAAGTAACATTGTAAACAGAATTACAGTAGTATATAACATAGCAAGAATGGTCAGTTACATACTTAGACACTTTTTTTGTTAACCAGAAACCTCATCTACTTGTTCCAAGTGAAGTATCCCTCCTCCAGGACTAGGAGTTCAACATGCCACCAAGGACACTGAGGGCATTGAATGAAGGTGTCCGTAAGATGGGATCAGAAATCACAGTAAAGCTCCTTTCCACTTCTGCCTTAAGAAGTTTTTTTGCTAAGAGTAACTGATTTCCTCAAATCTTCTGTGTATTTAGCCATGGATCAAGAAATACTAGGAAAGAATTGGCTGACATCTTGTTTGTGGTAAAAATTAGAAGCGAGTGTTTGCATGAGAAGATTGAATCCCATTGCATTATTTAAGCCAGAACCAGTAAAGGAAGTTTCAGTTCATTACAGAATTTCTCAGATGTTAAACCATAAATCTGAATCCCTTCCAGGTCACACAAACATCAGTGGTTGTCTGATGATGCCTGGCAGGCACACACACAAAATAAATTCTTAGTGTCATTTCAATGCCTAAATTAGAAGACTCCTCATTTGGAAATGGTCACCACAGAAAATACTACCAGCAGTCCTGGTTAGTTGTTACCACACAGCAAGGAAAAGCCAAAGCCAAAAATCCCCAGGCTTTGGAAGACAGAGCTCTCTTTTCACTCATTCTCAGCTCTATGTTTAACAAAGAGGACAAACTGATAGGGCATCTACAGGAAAACCTACTAAAAAGTGTCTTGCTTCTCTTTATATTATAGGAGCTCCACAGAGTTAGAGAAATGCAGTCTCCAGCTCTGCCAGTGTGATGTTCTTCACCAAAGAAAAAGGAAATGTGCACATCCGTAAATTTCAGCAGCAGAAAAAGTTTTAAGAGTGCTGTCACCTTCTCCATTGTATATATATAGCTTGGTAAATAAGGGAAAGAGAGTGTGCTCTTGGCAAAACCATTTGGCATTCTGTGCTCAGCCTCCCCTCCTGAAATAAAATACAATGCTAAGTTTTTCACACTGGTTGTTTGATGTATGGCTCTGTTCTACCTCATCATTCTAGTATGATTCAACAAACATTAGAGAGAAATTCTTCTGTTTAAATCCTTTACTGCAACAGAAGCAAATATCTTACTTTTAGAAAACACATTTCTTAAAGATAAAATACAATTCTACAATACTCCTTCAGATAGATTTGCCATAAGTCAGATACCCTTGTTCAAATAATGGACTATGAATCTAATTTATCTTGTGCCTTCCAGAAGTACAGAACTTGCTCTTATTAAGGTGCTCCATTATGAGAGTCTGTGACTGATACAATGAATTGTTTTTCAGCTGTGCTGTAGTTGCCATTATAAGTCTTTTGGTTGAATGAAAAGACAATTAAGGGGGAAAGTATTTAACAAGAGACCAAAACAAAATGATACTGTTTTAAGGACACATCATGATTACAATGACATTTAAACTGTCATTCAGCTAAAATAAAATAACAGATATATAGAGAGCTGAACAGTATTCTGGTAAGGGTGACAGGAACAAACATATTAACTTAGGAGAAAAAAAGCCACTTCATGTTGTAATAACACCTTTAAATCAAGAACGTTTGTTTTCCACTTCCTTTTCACTCCTCACTAAATTACAAGTGCATGCAGAAGCAAATACAAGTTTCTTATTCAAATGACCTTATCCCATCTATACCTGGATGACTGACATACCTACATGCCATTTTCCAATGTTCTGGTTTTTAAGGACAAGCTTCCTTTTAGACTCGAGTGTTAAATGTACAATACAAATTTAGGGAAACTACTTCAGTGCATAATAAATCCAGAAAAACCCTCCAAGTTCTATTGCTTAAAGGATATAAGTCAGTCCTGTGTGAGGAAACAGTCCTTGTGCTGTGCAAAAATACAATATACAAATATGACAGCGCTGGACAGCACACTATGCTGTGAAATAAGTCAGGAGAAGGAAAAAAAAGCAAAGCTGTGAAATGCTTTAATAATGGCTCTTCCTGTTAAAGCTGGACTACACCAAGTACAGTGTAGGTCTCCTGAGGTGTATATAGCTGAGATTTTATCTGGGTTTTGCCTAAAGAGTCATCAACTCATATCCAATTTTTAGTCCTCAACACATTGTTTCAGCAAGGTACTTCTAAGAGCTGGTGTATCTGGTCCTACCTGTAGGAGTAAGATTATGTAGTTTCATGCTTTATTCTGTTTTTCTGTTGACTTTTGACATTTGAACATTGTTTGTTCATTTAATTTTCTGTTAGTGCCAGAAACTGGACAAAACTAGGCTGCAGTAGGTCAAAAATTCTGTTTCTTTTTTTTTAGTTGTGTCTGGGTGCAACTTGCATTTGTCTCTGTATTAGTTTGTGCTGCCTTTAATGATGTGACTTCATCTCTTTCCCAGTGCCCTATGAGAGGGCCTGTTGGAAGAGACAGCAAAATCAGAGCTTCTGATTCTTGCTTCTAATTCAGCTGAAGGCAATAAATACCAATTCAACAGAGCACAGTGGTGTCTGAAACTTTCCTTCCTTCCCTTAGCACCAGTATTGCTGCGAAAGGCAGCAACAGAATACCTGTTAAAGTCTCTTTTTTTGCAAAAAACAACAGAAATGGTAATTAAGGAATGAATCTCATGAGCTGTCCTTAGCAAGCATATCTTTCTTGAACCATTTTTTTTGACTTTAATGTAATTAAAGTCAAGCAAAGTTCCTACTGGCCCTTTCCATCCTCTCCCACCCCAAAGTTCCACTCCAGCTGGGAAGCTGGTCTGTTCACACTGAGCAGGGGTCATGTAGGACAGTCCTTAATGACTAACAGCTTTTTCAGCTTTATCAATATGTGTGTGTTCATTCTAAAAACCATCTTGCAAAAAGTTTAACTCACAAACCACTGACAAGAATTTCTCTCTACAGATCTTTTACTTGAATTGCTACAGAGCAAGTGAAGGGGAAATTAATTGTGATTGCAGAAGCATCATGGGACCAATTCACATCTGACATGAATTAACTTTCACTGCAAGTGTGAGAATATCTCTATGAACACTGGGTATGGTATTTTACAAGGAGCAGAAAGAGCTTTTAGAATTTTTTTCCTACATCAGATAAATCATTTAAAAACTGGGAGATAGTATAAAAAGGAGCCACATAGCTTTAGTCAGAAGAAAATACTTTTTATTGTAGTTGTTGTTGTTAAAGAAACTACAGATCCAAAAGGTGAGGGACAAGAAGATTTTTTTTTACCATATTAACAAAAGAATAAATTTGAAATGAGTTTTCTAATTATGTGGGGAAACAATACACTGATGTAGTGGTTGTTAAATCTCAGAAATTAAAAGGCAAGCCTGAACTGCAACCTAGAGTTTTTAGAGCAGTCTCCGGGCTTGGAGAATTCATAAACCAAGTAAACCTTCTGACATAACTATAAAATGTGGTATAAACCCTAGGAAAAAATAGCCATCTTGAAAGGGTAACAGCACTTTTATGAGAATTTCAACTGCACCATGGCAACATCAACCCGTCAAAGCAAATGAAGGGCAGTAAAAGTAAAATTAAAAATGATGAAGGGGACACCAGCTTGCTAACAGCTTTCCAAGCTGTAAAGCTTTCAAATATTATCTCTTCATTGGTTTGTTCAATCACACATGCTGGTTACCAAGCTTTATCATATTATGCATCTTTTCCATCACTGCAGACTGCCAGGTTTCAATGGACCTATGCTGAAAAAATAAAGAGAGCTCTTTCCTCTTGGTGCACACCCCTCCTCTCCCCTTATTGGTTCTTCTCTCTTATTGGGTGCATACTGTCCATATGGTGACACCTCCTTGTATTAACTAAAGATACAGAAATTGTGAGAGTTCAAAGGACTGGGCTACCTCAGCTTCCCATTCCTGTCTCCTTCTAGCTTCACCCACAAGCCCCAGAGCCTGTCCCTGTGGCTTTCAAACCCCAGGCTGGGTTTGGCTGCTCTCTCAGGTGGGCCATGTGTGACAGCACCACTGCTGAGAGGGTCTCTCCTCAAAGGTTCTGTCACCTGTACCTGCAGACAGCGATTTCCCAGTCTGCAGCTCACTCGTTGTGCTGCAGTGAATTTGTGTTATTCAGTTCCTCAAAGCCCTCTGAGATACAGCTTTTCTGCAAGGTTCAATGCAAATGTAGAGTTACATGTACTGTTTGAATCTCATATCTGCTCCACAGGCCTTGGAAAAGAACTAAACCCTCAGTCTCCCTGATCCATTTAATAGCATCTCACAATAAATATTACTACATTAAAGAGCCACAGCGTTCTGACTGGGCCTTTGCTCCTGTGATTCCTCTCATTTTTTATTAGCTGCAACATGATTCATGTTTTAATAACTTTCTCATTTAAAAATGACATTAAATCAAATCATAAACATTGTATATATTTCATTGTCATTAAAAAGATCTTATACTGCAAAAAATATATGTTTAAAAAGAACATTAAGAAAGTTATAAGTAGAAGGGGCTTTTAAAATTAAAATCAGTCATTAAAGGACCTCTATCTTTCAAGGCAGATAATTATCAAAATGTAGATTTCTGAAACAAAAATTTCTTTTGGAGTACAAAGCGCTTGGACTCTTTCATATTTAAGCTGTCATTAATGGAAAGGACAAAGGACAGTGCATTGCATGAATAGTCTATTTCAAGCCCAAAATAAAAAGAGTTCTGAAAATGTAATTACTAAATATATAAAAAATTAAAATAACTTATTTTTAATTTTTTTTGTCTGTTTGTTTCTGAAGAGAAATTTTTTGGGTTTTCTCCAACCAGTCAGGTCAGTAGTATGACCTCCATGGCAGGGTATGATGAACTACAAAAAGAAACACTGCAGGTTGTTATAACTTCATCAAACCCAAGGGGCATAAATGTTCTTTTTTTTTTGTTTTTGGTCCTACAAGGTCATAACCTGGGAGCCACAAGATGTAGTAATTGTAGCCATATTGAAAATGCAAAGTAGGACAGAAAGTTTAGAGTAGGGTTTCTACTCCAGGCCAAACCTTGACAAACTGAAATTTATTATGTATTGTTTTCCACAGGAAAACAATATCTTTTTTTTTTTTCTGGCATAAATTGGAAAAATAAAGCAAGTTATCATCTCTACAGTACTTGATACCTTATGCCTATGAAAGCTGACTGTTGCTCAACTACCTCATTCCACTGGGAGATGCTGCACCCAGTGGGAGGAGCCAAAGCCTTTCCACTGGGATAAAATCATCAATCCCAAACACTGAGAGAGCATTTGTCCACTGGATTCCCTGAGGATGACTGGACCCTTCCTTGAGGATCATCTCTACTTCAATGGAGCCACAGCTGTTGCTCTGGGAGGACTCACTTCAGGCTGCTTCCAACACCTTGACCAACAGGGTGTCAGGTTTGCATTCTGACTCTGTCAGGGGTCCTTTGTACTATTGCATTTGTCTTATTTTATTTTTAACTTTCTTGCTGTTTGTTCTCTCTATATTAAATTGTATTTCTGACTTGGAGTCTCACTGGTTTTGCTTTCAAACCAGTACATTCATATTAAGGCATTTGGATCAGAAAAGCAAAGAGAAGGTATTGTTATTATCTATAATCTATCTTGAGATAAAATTGCACTCACAGAGTCAGCATAGTACTTCTCGATGGGGACTAATATTCCTGCAAGAGTATTTAATGAATGCTAATGAATGTTTAATAATTCAATGGATATTTGCAACTCCTGCAAAATACATCCAGGGATGTGTTTCTTTCTGGCTTTCCATTGATGCCAAATTAGATGAAATTCAACCACCTTTTTTACAGAAGGTTATTACAAACTTGTCCAAAGCCACAAGCATTAGTATTGTGCAACATGTTTCAAGAAAAAAAATTAATAGCTTTGAAATTAAATTGTCTGGATGAAGAAAAGAAAGCATGTTTATTAATCACCTTTAGTAATGGAAATTTGCTCTTTTGCAAGTGCCTCTAATATACACAGAAGTGAAATTTATTTTCAAGTTTGGAGAAATCAAACCTAATTTTAGGCTTTTCTGAATGTATGTTTGCTTCATCTTGCTTCACAAAAGAACATACTCCTTACGCAGACCACCAGCTTCTTTTTCTGGAGTGTCAGCTGGCATAAGCACTGTTTGCCTGCACAGTTGTCTGTTTTCCACATCTACTGAATGGTTTCTAGCATTGAACTGTGCTGCTCAGACAGAATTCACACAAAAGAGGTTTGGGCTGATCAGTTTGATGAAGCTCCCCAGTGGTGAAGACTTTAGAGACATCTTTGTTTGCCTGGCAACTTCTCTACGCAGCGTCTGGGTTCATAAAAGTAAAGATGACTGGGGGTAACAGATTGTTCAAGCAAACATGGAAGAAATATCAATGAGTGGGGAATGTCAGGAAAAGTATATTGATGAAAAGTTTTATTGAGCTTATTATTATTCATTGGACCTGATAGTTGACACAGACATCACACTGAGCATGGAAATGAGGGTGGGCAGTGGAATGAGTCATTAGAGATGGCATTTTTTATATTTAAGCATCTTCACTTCAACTGTATCTGCCAAGAGGAGTGCCTACTCTGGCACTCTGAGAGGGTAGAAAGAAGGATTTGTAGACATAATTTCATCATGCAGCTGGATGCAGGATGGGAATCCCAGTACCAACAGAAAGGAACTTGAGATAAGGAAGGCAGGAAAAAGACCAGAACTGGTGTTTGACTTGGTACAGTCACATAGTAGAGCCACCTGCATAAATCTGAAACAAAGACAGATGGTGGCATATCAAAAAGGGAGAGACAATGTCCAAAAGATCACAGATTATATCAGGTGATCTCTTGTGCTTTCCCTCAAATTTAAGTCATTTTTCTATAATCCTTGAATAAGCTTTTGTACTAGAAGGTTGTAAGAATGGTCTGGATGAGTTTCAATCTAGAGTTTTAGGCACCCTATTCTGTGCCCTGCCAGAACAAACCTGGAATCAGCAAGGCAATAAATGATCTTCAGAATGTTAGTACTGCTGATCTGAAACAGGTTTTGAACTTTTTAGTTAAACCTCAAGAGATGAAGGTTTTGGTTTTTTTCATTATGGTTTTAGGAAAAAGGATCAATTATTTCCTTTCAATCAAGCCCACAGCTCTGTTTGATTTCATTTTCTTATGTTTTTACAGTGTGGTGCCCTGAGATGTTTGTTTGATAAAGTGCCCCATAAATGGGGATTTTTACTGTTATTGTCATTGCACTTCTAATGGCCCCAAACTATACACTGTTGTCACAATAACATTTTAAACTGTCTGATTTTTCATTGCTGAGGAGGATTGATCAGTCTTGTTACTCTTGCTAGTGAGACCAATATATTTGGTAATTAATGGAGTAGCCTTTTGCAGAATCCTGTGTTGGACTAGGTGCCTGAGCAGAGTGTTGTTCCTCTTTACACACACCTCTGCATTTACCCAACAATGATATAATACCAGTAAGCAACAGAAATACAAAGATTTCCATGATAGTTCTGTTGCTTTGCTATTTATTCAGCAAGCAGTCCATCTCATCCATAAAACTAGTGGCTGAGATCTGAGAAAAAACAAACTCTGTTCAAATAAGCTAATCTATGAGAGTCACCATTTAAATAAATATTATAGTCTCCTTTCTAGTATAAGCAAAGGATATGACAGGTCTTCTAACATTTGATGCCTTTTAAAAAGGAAACAGATTTTAAAGTATTTTTATCTTACTACATATCCTATCCATCTTCTTTAGCTCTTGCTACCCTTTAAATTCAGTCCAAATTCTGCATTTCTATGTCTAAATCACACAAAACTACTAGAGTACAGAGCCAAAAAGAGGTTGAAGGGGCCTACTTGAGTCAAATTTGTTAAAATACAGCCTGGAATGAAAGGTTACATATGCTAAACTGGGGTCTCAATCAAAATATGTCAGAAAGCAAATAGTATTGACAAGTTTATCAAATGCTGGTTAAAAAAAAATAAAGACATCATAGATGATCAAGTAGTGTTGATTATCCTTCACATCAAGCTGAGTTTTACTTCACTGTAGTTTACTGAATATGATCTCAGTTACACTAAGTCCACAGAAATTCAGTTTAAATCATTGGAGTAATAAGTGAGTTAAGGTAAAGTCACAGATGGGAACTTGCTCATCTCACACATGTATCCAATATTTGATCTGCTCACCTGACTGGTAGAAATACATTGAAACATTTTTTATTGTTGTAGCTCAACTGGGTCTGAAACACCATAGTGACTGAAGCACTATCCTTTTTAGTTTACACACAATGCTTACTATTTTGAAATATATTCTCTTTTAGATCTTGGAGTAGAGAATTGCTTCAACTTAGCTGGGGAAATTTCTGCCAATTCTCAACTTTTACTTCCAGGGTCAAAATACAGTTCCAAAAAGAAACTGTTCCTCCCAGTTCCCAAGTCAAGATTGCAGAATTAGTTTTAAAGTAAATATAGTTTATTTTGCTTGCAACTGATCACAACTGATACCACAAACTAATAAATATGAAGCCCCAAATGGCATTTAATAGAGATGCTTCCAAAGCTATGCTATGTATACAGTAAGACTATAGAAGGGCTACTGTAGAAAGTAGGAATGGATGGACTAAGAAAAATAATCCATGTTTAAGATTGGATTAAAATTACAGCAGTTTTACTGAAGTGTCTTTAAAATAGGAAATCTAAGCAAGCCAATGAGGGGAACATACACTTGGAGTACTAAATACAGTAAGAAATTTGTGAGTTTCTACGCTGACTCCTTGGGCAAGGACAGATGGAGCTGTTTCCATTTTTCATGGCCCTTGATCCCTTGTGCACAAGCTGTCATCATGCTAATAATTTTGCTGTTCAGCTCCTAGCACTTCTGAGGTTTTTTGTCTTGGTTAATGTATGCTCTGGAAGCTGCTGAAATGGCGGATGTGATGTGCCCAGAGCTTTGTTTTATTTGAGGGAAATCAACTCCTCATGCCAGGGAACCCTAATATCTCAGGAGAGAACTGCATAATCTTGCAGACTGTCAGCATGCACAGCCCACAGACTCATTTAAAAGAGGTGGGTATGTGTTTAGAACCCAGCCAGCTGTGTAAGGGAGGACACTGGCTTGATAAAAACTCCTGTCCCACCTCAAAGGATCTGCCTTTTAGTGTCCTCTTCCATTATCCATCTCAAAACTGGACTTTGTGCTATTTATTCAGCAAAGGTTGGATTGTGGTGGTCATCCTCTGACATGCACCTCTCTGCGCTTGGGCTGTTACCACACATGTCAGAAAAGCACCTGCTGCTTTGTAAGTGACCAATTGAGTCCTTAACCATTAACATTTTAGTCTTTCAAGTTTCTCCCTGCAAAAAGAGAGAAGCTGAAGCTCTGAGCTTGCTGTGAATAGCCGACACTATTTGACAAGAGACATCTCACCAGCGTATCCTACAATAAATGGGATGATAGATGAGAGGATTTCAGCTGGGGTTAAACAGAGATAGATCAGGCTCAGTGTAACCCAAATGAAAAATTAGTTTCTGTACAATCACATGAGCCCTCACTGAACCTCTATTTTGACTGCATTTTCAAGAGTGGGACACTTGTTTAATACACAAGTCTCTGAAAGGCTTTGCATCCAAACCAGTAACTAAGCAATTACCTTGTAATCAGAGACAGTGTTGACAATGCAGTCGGGTGGCAGCGTGTAATTACACAGCGCAGCATCGCACGCAGGGTTCTGCTCTACACCTTGCAAACTAAGTGCTGCCATATTTTTTTCTCAAGCTGAATAAGACTCTGGAGATTCTAAACAACTGGAAAACATGATTCTCACAGCTTTTTTGTTGACATAAGTGAAATGCCTAGACAGGCCAATAAAAAAAAAAAAAAAGGTAGAATATACCTTCTCCACTCTCTTTTATTTAGGGTAGTATGAAGTGTCTTAAAGGAAGGGTTTGGAGACCAAGTCGTATATCTGTATCTTTCCCCTGGGGCAGATTCTCCAACCACTGCCAGCTGGAAGACCCACTCTCTGCACAGGCAAAATTTAGCAATTCATCATGTCAAAGAATAAGGAGAACTTCTCTGACTCTGGGGATCGATCTTAACACCCAAGGGGCACAAGGGCAGGATATAAAGCCTCTGAGTTACTGTTAATGTTGCCTTCTAGTAATAAAGGCCATCCGTTCCAGCCATTGTTGTTAAAATTCCAAACCCATTGTTTTTTTCTGATGAGAAAGTACCTGCACTTTTGGGATATCTGAAAAGTGACCCGATGCATAGGAGTAAAATAAAGGTAGAAAAGGTAAGAAAACCACCACCAGCACCAAATTTTACAGGCTATCATTTAAAAGAGGAAAAAAACCCCAACATAAAACCCAAACAACTTCTCCATAATTTTAGAATAAATGTTGCACTGCTAATTTCTAGAGTTCTCCAGACAGACAGGTTAAATTGATGGCTTGTTAGTGAGGACTGGCCCCTTTGTGAGATGTTTTCAGAATGATTGATTTACAATAAAGTGGCTCCTGGTGGGTGCACGCAGGTGGAACTGATTCAGATCGATTCCACAGAAGCTGACTAATCAGCTGTTTAAACTGGCAGAGTGCTCAATGACAGAAACAGTGCAGCTATCATTTTCTATCTAAGATTACAAATTAACTTGTTCTGTTTATCCTGTATGCCATCAATATGGAGAAAAGCAGCTGAGAGGGAAGTGGGACTCCAGACTGATGGTATAAAACCTTTCCTGCAGATATGCTCTCCAACATTGACAGTAAAGGCACAAAGGGAAATTTCATTACATATTAATGAAACCAGTGGAGAGCAACACCAAAAGAGGATGACTTCTTCAATTAATTAACTAGGATGGGAAGTCAACAATATTTTTAAAATGTGACCACAAAAGGGTAAATCAATGGCAAAATGGCCAAGAGTGAATATGTCCTGTGCCACGCACTCCCACACACGCTATCAGTCTGCTCCTCTCCATGCATATTATGTGCACCCCAGAGGACCAGCATCTTCAGAGACTGGTATTTCCAGAAATGATTAATGCTGGGTAATCAACATTTCAGCCTCCACAGTCATATCCCTGAAAGTGTCATTTTTACAACAAGATGAAAAACTCCATGGGGAACACAATGTATGTGGGTAAGTGAAAGGTGTCAGAGAGAATGTGGGTAAGTGAAAGGAGAATAGATATTCCCTGCCTCCAAGCTGATAACATGAGCAGGGGTAAAAGGGGCAGGGGGGCTTAGCAAAATAATTGTAACCACCTCTCTTTTGTAATGCTTCGTTCACGTGGTATTTCTGGCATCTGAAAAATTTGTGATTTCTTTTTTTTTTAATCCTCATTCCTTACCCCACATAGACATATTCCATCTGTTAATTCAATTTAAAGCTGTAAAAAAATAACAAGTATGCCCCAATTCAAAGGGCAGTTATCCTATTTTCCCCAACAGTAGAGGTGATGGTACTAAAATATGAGGTTTAGTTAACTGACAAGAAAAGCTCCCCTTCAGCAGCCTGTTAAGGCCTATATAAAAAAAGAAGGGAGACCAAAAAAAAAGTATAGCTCACTGAAATTGTCCAGTCCCCTCTCTCCAGAGCTTGACTAATTCAGTGATAATTGCTCACAATTTTAAGGGCATTTTTATGTACATATTTATGGTCTGAGAGCGATTCCTGACTCCTGGAGTTTAAAACCAAACAAACCCAATCCACCTGCTGATCATCAATACCTGACAAACTCATCTAAACTAAAAAGAATCATTGAAAAGTGCTGCACTAACACCAATGATTATCTCATAGAAACTTAGATTTGGTTACATCAGTCCTTTAAGCATAAAGATGACTGTCAATCTGATTTAGTATTTGCACATTTAGGGATTGACCCCAAATCAAAACTATTATTTTATTGTAACTTTAGAGCTGGATAATACATGGTCTTACTGTCATCTGCTTTTCTCTGCCATTGATAACAGAAATTAAAATACTAAGCAGATACTGACAATAAATTTGGTGGCCTAGGAGGTAAATATTTTGACAGATGTACTGCTAAAGCTACTTTTTATTGCTACAGAAAGGAAATTAAATCTTGATTGTCAGTAATAAAGGAAAACAATATTGTGTTGCTCCATACATGCTAAATGTCAAAAATAGTCAAGCATGTTTTTAACATGAAATAAGTTTATGAAGGGCAATAAATTTGTGTCCAAAAGGGAAAAGCAAGACAGAACTCTTGAGCTCTTCAACACAGGAAAAAAAGAGAATAAATGCTACTATTTTCCAAGAAAGGAAAGGACTCTAATTTAGGAGAAAACACTTAGTAAGTAGGATGATTAGGAAGGCACCTGCAACATTTGGATGTGTCGCATTAATTTCTGTGATCATCTGTCGCCGCCGTGCCTTTTCTAGAGCTTTTCGCTCCTGCCCTCGGCTAGCTCAGGCACCGGGACAGCAGGTTCTCGTGTCCGACCGCACCGGGTGGCTGACACCGTGGGCTCTTTTCCCCAAAGGGGACTCGAAGAGATGTCAATGCAGCGAGGCGGAGGAGGAAGAAAGAGGGTTCGAATCGAGGTGCAGCAGCAACAGGTTTATTCCCCTGGTCCTGAGCCCCAGATCCGACCCAGACACGTGGTTTGCAGGGGGTTTTATGGGGTTACAGAAGAGAAGGGAACAGGGGTGGAGTTGGCAACTTCTAACCAGTGGGATACAGTCTCGGGGAAAGTGAGGGTGAGTGATGGCACTTTGGACTAATTATCAGGAATGGGGAGGGGGGACTAAAAGGCGGGAAAGGGTTTACACGAGGCGCGAACCATTAGAAAAAGGCGGGAATGATACACGCGGGGGGAGAGGGAACAAAGGGATACAGTTAGGTAGGGGGCGGGGTCCATAGAACTGAACGTAATACAAAGGAATTAAACTTTACATTTAACAGAACTTATTATTGAGCAACATATTCAAAAAACATGCAATGCCACAATCATCTGCTTTTCAGAAGATTAGCCTCTTGACCTTCACTGTCTTAGCCTTGAAAGGTGTTGAGTGCCCAGTACACTGAAGTAAAATTTAGCTGCCTCACTGCTGACTTCCTCATGAGTCCTCAACCCTGACCTGAAGGGATCTTTTCTGACTCTCCATCTCCAGAGAGGAGAAATAATTCAGTGCTCCTGCACATGTAGGCCCAGCTCTCCCCTGAGCAAGCTGCCAAAGCCAGCTGAGTTATGTGGGCTCGTGTTGTGATGTGGGCTTCTCACAGCAAATTGATCTGATCGTGCTCAAGTCATTTCATTTCAGACCTTCAGGTTGATATGCAGTCTCAGAGGTGAGATAAGGTGCTTGGCTCTGAACTGAAGAAGACATGTTTCTTCATGATAAGGTTGGCAATTCTAAACCAGACACTGCTTGAACAACCAAGCGCAGGCATCGAGCGTGATCCATCACGGAGAGTTTTGTTCACACGTGTGCGGTACAGAAACAGAGACACGCTCAAACTTCCATGCCCCAAACAACAAATATAAAAATGCATTGTTAACAAATCTGGCTGAAAACTCAAGGAAACAACTTATCAACTGTCTGAGTAATGTGGGATGATGATATCATGAGAGGGGAAGAAAGATCCCAAAGCATAACCAGTTCATTCTGGGTTTAGAAAGCAATAGTAACTCCAGGCTGAACCAGTGTGTATTGCTGGTTTCTGTTTCCATTCACCTTCACATCTTCTGAACGCTGGTAATGTCACACAATTCCCACATTGACTGCAGACCTTTTTTGATACTTCCCTAAACTAATTTTTGATTGATCTAGAACATTTGGGAAACTGTTTAAATTTTTCACTATGAAAAATCAATTGCAGTCTGAGTAAATGCTATTAAATTTAAAGAATAATATTAAATAATGTGCTTTTTCTGGCTGTCAGTTCAGAAGAAACATTGTTTGAGAAGATGTCAGCATTAATAACTCTTTTTTATCAGTAGTGATAACCTTATAATCAAGTAAATAAACTGTTAAAAACGGGAAGAGTCAGGTATATAACTAATCTAAACCTTTAGGCTCAATTCTTGCTCTTACAGGACATTCAAAAGAATTCTCAACTGGTATTTTCAGTGGATGACTTTTCTTTGGTACATATACCTCTTTCAAGGATGGTAATAAGTTCAAAAGGAGGAATTTTTTTCAGTCAGATATGACTTCCTTAAGAATATGTGGCAAGACAAATGAATAAGAGGAACACTGTGAAATCTCCAGGGCAAAAGAGTTAAAAGACAACTCTTCTGTCAGCATTTTTTCAATATAGAAGGGTAACTCTCATGGGTAATTACATCCTTTTTTCTCCTAATTTAGGAAATTTCATGATTACATGGCTGGAGACCTATCCTGCTTTGTGACATTCTGGTGAAAATTTCTTAATCTGCACACTGTGGATCTTGCATAAACAGATATAACTAGAATTGGATGCAGTTTCTCTATTAAAACTTTTCTCCAGGAACAGAATCTTTTCTAAGAGCGTAGCTATAAAATATACCTTTCACACTGCAGCAGATATAGGCCACACCAAAAAGTAGCACAAGTGCCCACAGGGAGAAGGTAAATGCTGGACCCCTGCCAGGCACCTGCCCTTCTGAGGCAATCAGTCCAATTGGTGCAATATGAAATGCTTTGCTGTTTTTACATGGTCCTATTTTTCTTTAATAATTTTCTACTCCACAACTACTTTCTCCATGTTATCTTCAAATTTCTTGTAGAAAAGGATCTTACAATTACATTTTTTCTATGGGGATGGATGACTTAACACTGACATTGCAGTCATTGTGGTTTTAAAACACTGGTACTTAGTTTGCAGTTACAACTTGTTTGGTTTTGTTTTTAACCAAAAAAGTATATTTCAAATGGAGCAAAGATAATTGCCTAAAATAAGAAGAAAACCACTTAAGATACTTGCTTCTAGTATCTTGCCCTTGCATTCAGCAGTGGTGACTGATATGAGAACACAGAATGCAGCAGAAAATAAATGGAAGTACTTTATATGTTAAATTAATTTGTTTGAAAAATTGTTATTTTTAATTTGCTTATTTTATTTGTGTATATTAATATTGAATCTAATTAATTTTATTGGAAAATATAAGAAAGTCAATTGCTTGCTAGCAATTTAATCTATTTTACATATATTCAAATAAATATTAAAAATATAAAAATATAAGTGCATCTGTAGACATTAGAGAGAGTGAGACAGAGAGGCATTTTGTTTTCCTGCACAAAATTAAACCCTGTAGAAATGTCTCAACAGTGTTTATACCTATTTTGATATCAAAACAAATCACTGTAAATGTTTTAAAAATTATTTTTGACCACAATCTTTTTTGTATTTTGAAGGAGTAGATGTTGGTTTCATGATGGATGTTGAGAGAAGAATGTCCTCTGAAAGTTTCATCCTTTTAATGAATTTAAATATAATAAGTTTTTAGACCTTTCAGTAACTGGTTTCGCAAACCAGAAATTCCTTGGTTCTGGTTTATGTCAGTATCTACATTGATATGACTTCATCCTCTTTCATCATACTTACTCTAGTAAGGAATGTCTTGTTTCAGTCAGTGATATCACAGCAGGAAAAAGAAATGAAAATATAGATGTCAAATATAATGTCTGAGGTAATGAAAAAACAAAGCAAGGGAAACATCAGGCATGTAAAATCATTTTCTAGAGAAGCAAACTAATTTATTACAAGGTAAGTGCTCTCCAAGTTAGCAGAGCTGTTTTATTATTATCAGTTTGCTGATCTGTGCATAGGGACCAGGAACCTTTTCTCGATATGCAAGACTGAATCCCTGGTCTTTGATCGAGAATAATGAGTGTGTGGCAGCAATTTCTGTAGCAAAGGGGTGACAGGAGACAGCAATTTCTCTGCCCTAATATTTTCTTTGAGAGTTCAGAGTAGATGTTTGGGTAAAAGACAAGGGGAATCATTAGCAGTTCTCAACTCAAAAATTAATTAAGATCTGGGTAAATAACTGGAACAAGGGTGTCTGCTTGCTTCAGTTTAAAAAGATGATTATGCTTTATTTTATTTGCTCTTGGTTATTAAAGCCTTTTCCTAAATTATTCTGGAAAAATTTTTCAAAAGAGACTAAGTGACTGAGCACAAAGTAGTCCTGGATAACCTAAATACTTCAGAAAAAACTTGTGTGACTTTTATTACTTCTGAGGCTCCATATTGCAGTGCATTAAGGTGCTAAACATTATATATAGCAATTTGATAGTCTTATCTGGCTCTGGTCTTTCATTTCTTAACATCTGCCTAATCTAAACATGAAGTGTGGTATATACCTTCAACATCCCGCAGCAATTCCCTCCCCATCACTTGGGTGTGATACACAGATCTTTGAAATGCTCAGCAGAGAAATCCCCAGGTGCTGACACGTTAGCTGTGGCTTCACCTCACTGCCAGAGATATCTCTCAGCAGTAAAGAAAATCTGGTAGAGAACCTTCAAAACTTGCATGTGATTAAGTGCAGATCTAATGACTATGCAAGAAATTACTTTCATGGGTTTAAAGACATTTCTTTTTGAAGGTAAAACAAACCATGAAATTAGGTGATAACAAGGTTGAGATTTATACATTTAATCCCTTCTAGGCAAATCTCTGGATGAATTACAGTCAGAGGAAAGTGTCTTAAGATAGCCAATATAACTAGCAGAATTTAAAAAAAGGTATTAAGAAGCTAGTATAAATGGGGGAGAAGTGGGGATCCCTCCTAAATAAGTCAGAAACTAATTAAATTACTTCAAAATATGGCCTTCAGTTATGAAAATAAATCCATAAACAACTCTATGTGCAAAAAGAGGTAGTTAAAGATTTTTGTAAAAGGAAATAAAAACAGTGAAGTTAATAAACAGATGAAAATCCAAAGAGAAAGGTGAATTCCATAGCAGCCAAATGCATCAAACTATGACCAGGCAGTTAAAACTAAAATAGTTTGGTAGGTAGCAAGCCAAAATTTTGCTGCAATCATTCTTCTGCTTTTTGCAAGTCACCTGCAAGCAGGTCCTTCCATATTTTCTCATGCAATTGTTTTAACATGGTGTTTTGATTTTCTAGTGAAATCAGTTTTTCTTAAACAAACACTTGTTTCTGATTTTTGTGACACCTTTTTTTATGTTGTCACACTTTCTGCCTCTGAAAAAAGCTCAGAATTTGGATAAGAAGACTACTGGATCTCCAAATGTCATGAAAGGTACTTGTAAAAAGTTTGGTTCAAGAAGAATAGAAGCTATAGACAAGAATTTCTCCTTATTAGCTTAGTTTAACTGGTATTTCAGACTAACGTGCTGTACCTACTGTTCCTTTATAACTCCAATGTATCTGCCATCATTTCAATACCTTTTCTCTGGTAATGAATCTCCTTATGCCATTTTTAAGTAAGCAAATCTCATCCCAGCTTTGATATCATAGACTGTTTTATTCTTTCTTTATATGGTTTTTTTCACTTAAATGATCTCAGGTGTAAACCAGTTTTCTCAATCTGTATTGCAAAATATAACCTTAATTGTTGGTCTTGCTTTCCCAGATCCAGGAAATGGACAAAGTGGAATTTCAGGATTGTTATAGGCAAGGACTAGAGGTAAAATGAGGAAATGAGCCTACTTGATTTGTATTATTCATGCCTTTTAAAATTATGCTTGGTTTTGCTATCAGGTGTCTCTGGTGTGATACTGCACAAGATTATGAAATCTTAGCTATGGAAGTTTAACTATCAGCAGTAAAAATATCTATTAATATATTCAGGTCTTCATTTTGACCTTATCTACAAAGCTTTATACATAGCTTAGGAACCATGTTTTGTTTATCTCAGTATTCATTGCTTGCTTTAATAGTTGGCAGAAGAAATGTCATATCACCCCAATCAAATAGTTTCTGGATCTACAATACATGAGAGTTAATAGTGGACGTTGTTTCACTAGCAATACCGTTTCCATGTTTGACACCATTACTGACTACAGAATGCTCTTTGTCTCAATTAAGATATTTAAATACATACATTTGAGTGCTTGATTTCATGTATGAAAAATGTAACTTACATGATATTTGCCTCTAAAAATAATAGGGATTGTAAAAATTAGAAAAATAATTCTGCTCTGAAATCCTTCTCATATTCTTTTGATTTCCAGGAACAAAACAAAATAATGTTTGCTTCCTTACAAAGGACGTTTATAGGAATAATCAAAATGTTATAAATTACTATATATATTATTAATGCATATTTACATGTAGATTTCTATTGACTATACACAGAATATGCTCAGAAATTTTTTTTTACTTCATATTTGGTTTGTCTCACCAGTTACAGCTACAATTGAATAAAGGGCATGAAACCTGCAGTGGTGTACTGGCTGACGTATTTCCTTGGTGATTAGCTGCATCTGCAACAGAGGATTTGTATAAAACTGAGTACATACAGCTGCTGATAGCAAGTCTGAAAGTGTTCAGTTTTAAAATGCATCACTTGAGAAGAGTAAGATTTGGGTTAGGGAAGAGTAAAAGTAAGTAATTGATCCTTTAATTAATTAAATCAATTGAACTAGGAAGGGTTTATATATTATGGTCAGATAGATAAAACAAAATGCCTGGCACCAGCAAGTGGGCATGAAAGCATGAAGGGAAAGCTGTTGCATATGATTATTCTGACTGAAATTTGCTGCAAAAACAAAAGTGAAGGAAAAAAATTTGTATTAAGTGGAATTATTTTGATAATTAGGTCATTATTTACTTTTCTTTTTTGGTGTATCTGAGAAAACTGATTAGATAAATTTTACTGATGATGGTTTAAAGATTTTTTTAAAGGTACAAGTTAAAACTAGAGGTTGGTCTACAATAGGCTGTGAGCTGTATTTGTTCGACTGCTAACACCATGGTTTGCAATCATACAGAAATAAAAGGGCTAATATGTTCTATTTTGGACTGCAAGTCTGAGAGACAAAATTGAGCTACGAGATGCTGTTCATTAATCCAGTTGCAAGTGAGTAACTAAGCTTTTGGGTTTATGAGTTCAAGGCAGACAGATTGTGCACCCTTTCTTCTTTCATGTATCTTTGGGTTCAGTGACCATTATTTTTTCTAATAAGATCAAAGCCTTACATAGCAAATAGCTGCATAGGGTGAATTTATATCAATTTCCCCTGAATAATTTTTTGGGTAAAGAACTATATTCATTGAAACTAAAGGAAGTTTTCATTTCATTTTTTGTAAGGTAGATTTGCTGCATTAAAGTGGCTGTTTTCTACATTAAACTTAAAAATAACCAAATTAAAACTTATACAGAAAACGGTGAATAATGTTATTAATATTAAAGGATTTGAAAAAATATAAAGTGGAGTTATATTTTAAAATATTTTCCCATATGTTTTATTCAAACCTTTTTTTTTTTTTCTTTTTGTAGGGAAAAATAATCTATGTAACCTGAAACAGATTGTTTTGTCTGTATGGGAACTTCTGTAGATTTGATTAACACTACACTGTCAAGTCTTTGGGGTCAGGGCAGATTGTATTAGAAGCCTGACAAGTAGTTAATGAATTTGCATTGACTAATCCATACCAAGCTAAAGATTTTTCTGTCAAGATTAATGTCCAAAAAGAGTAGGACACACTATTTGATACATTATCTTACACTGAATCATACTGTTATTGGACATAAGATTAAGGAACTCTGTTATTTTGTCTTATTGCATAGCTATACAACTGGGTTTTGCTGTGACACTGATGTATTGTCATTGCTTTAAGAATTCATTTAATCACCAGTAATGTCCTGCTGTAACTCCTCTGTATATGATGTGTGCACTGGCAGTAACAGGGTGAGCTCCCAGTCTTGCAAGCGCTCCCTGTTGTGTGCGGTATTTTGTGACAACTGCTAGTGGACAGCTAAAAAGCAGATCCAGGCATTATCAAAAGATATCTGCAATTAAGTCTTCTTGTTTTGTCTTGGTTTCCTGTTTTAGGAGGTGGCTCCATCTTTTATTTCAGATAATTAAGTTGGTTTTTGGGAAATATTTTGTTGTTTGAGGCCCAAGTCTAGTTTATTGCATATATGAATTCATTGCACAGAAAATGCTTAACAACATCTAAAAAGCTTCAGTGGGCTCCACGCTGTTTAAAAGTGTCCAGAGGAATAATATAAAAATATAAAGGCTAAAAATTAGTTGATGAAAAATATTGGCCTATAAGGGCTATGGAAAGTTGTAAATTAATATTTAGGGCACATACTTAAAAAAATGAAGAATGCTAAATATGATTTACCTTGCTAGCAAAGCTGTTGGCTGTGAGGATTACATTCATCATTATCACTTATTACAGCCACCTGAAGATGAATGGCACAGGCTGACACCAACCATTTGGCTCCTGAAGTGAATATGATCGTGGACTTCTCGTAAATAGTACTCATTTCTGTCTGCAGCCTCCTTGTTTTTGATCAACTCTCTGCTGTAAATACTGGTTGCCTACTTCTGTACTAAATGGTACATCCCAGTGCTTTTAAGTATTGTATTTAAGTGCTTTCACAGCTGTTGCAGCTTCTATACTGTGTATACATCTCTGTGACTTGGATAAATCAAATGGTAACTGTGTCTTCAGAGTGAATGTCACTGTTTCCGTCACTCAAGAGCGTCCTTAGACTCTCTTATATGTATGTGGTCAGGTTTTTTGTGCAGTTCATCCACACCAAATGTTGTCTCTCTCTATATGGTCTAAATTTCAGTGTTGGGATTTTTTTGTTGCACTCAATTTCATGTTTACTTTGTGAAATCACTGTTTATGAACCTCTTTCTTCCTCTCCTATACTATCGCTGTTTAGCCCCACAGACTGCCCACAAAGGGGAAGATGGCTGTGGACGTTTTAAATTCTTGTTTTAGCTAATTTAATGGAATGAGGCAATGCAACACCTCTCAAACCTGAATTTGTTCTCTAGTTCCAGTCACTGAGATGACATGTTAGCTGACTCATCAGTATGACAAAACTGTAGAAATGTGGAATGCTATTAGCTGGTCAGTAAATAAAACCTCTCCTTCCTAAGCCTTGTGGCTTTGCAGGTTGCTTTGTTGTTGAACAGCACCCTTATCAAGAAGCCAGTGTGGTGCTGAAACAGAGGACATCAGAATAGGAGAATCTACTGGAAGGCTTTTAGCAATTACCTGGATGAAGATACAGCTCATCATTTGCAACGATCTGCTTTGCAAAGAAGTATGGGCAGTTCTTACCATGGAAACAGGGGCATTCATCAACACAAAAATACTAGAAACATCGGAAAAATCTTTCTTTGTTGTATTCCCTTACTAGTTTTGCTGTGTCAGATTAGCACTACAGAGGTTTAGGTCTGTGGTATGATGGAAGAAAGTACAAACTGGTCACAGCATGTAGGGAGTGACCAAATGATTCACACTGCAGTTACTCTGTGTTTCAGAGTTCTCACCACCCTGGGTGCTGGCATGCTAACCCTCTGGGGGTCTGTGCATCAGTGTGCAAGGACAACATGTGAAAAGAGGCATGCAGGAAAGGAATGAAGGCCTTTAAAAGGTAAGGGACTTGTTTTCTTTTCTCAAGCATGTTTTCTCATCTAATAAAATTATTAATGAATAACTGATACTGTATTGTTGGTATAATATTGAACTCTTAAATCACTAAAAGCATTTGAAGTATCTGTGCATTTGCAGAAGTGCATGCACACACAGAGTGCATGTGTTAAATGTGCTGGAACATTTTCTGCTGAGATTCCCAGCAGAAGAAAAGCACTGGAGCTACTGTTGAATGCAAGCTGGTCTGGCTAATCTCCAGAGAGCTGGAATCAGTCTCTGGGTCACTGTTCAGCAGGAGCTGAATACTGTCAGACTGAATTGATTTAGGACTGTCTTAAAGTCAGAGGCAGAGGATTCTGTAGGCTTTGTGAACCATTCAAGCCCATTAACAAGCAGCAGTTTACACACTTAGGATTCTTGTCTTTCCATGGGATTTATTTAGCCAATGGATCTCCATACCTGCAGCCAATGGTGAAGAAAAATACATGTGAACACTGTCCACATTTTTGAGACTTGCTGTGAAGTTAGATAAGGACTTTAGGGTACACACTACTGTTTGTTTGCATGGTCCATAATTAGTGTCTCATGGTGCTATTATTTCTCAAACAAAAAAAGTAAAAGAATCCTGTGTTTACGTGTACAGCATCCTTGCAAAGCAACCTCTGAAACATTGTGACTTAAGGATTCTGAAGGAAAAAAAAAGAGACATATCTTCATGGTATGAGGATCATATTCAAGAAATTTGCTTGATGCAAATGGGGATGGTGAAGAAAAAAAATTTTTAATTGAATTATGGGTTGTCAGGCTGTTTTCACAGTTCAGTGAAGATCTTATTTTTCAACTAAATAACAACATTGTCAGTACTAGTTAATGAATATAATCAGAATGTTATTTCTGTTGGCTCAAATTCCTCTTAAACTAAGGATTTTTAAAAAATAGAGTTGATTTTATTGTATTTCCCTTTGATTCAAAGGAATTTTATTTATAGTAATCATTTAATGACTTGCTGAGTACCTTTAAATATGCCATACTTTCACTGGCTGTGGTATGCAGTCAGATGGAATGCACACAAAGATACTGGTAGAAAATAATTATGTGGATTTGACCACTTGACAGAAAACTGTAATGAATCTAGCAAAAAACTCCATTGTAGATCTCATTAGCTTTTAGATATATCATGGCTTATGTTCAAGAGAGCAGAAGAGGAATTCATAGTAGTGCTGTAAGAAGAAGCTATGTTAGAAGGATGAAAATCTTTCAAGTGAATGTTTAATCACTTGGAGTTTTTATTTTACTGTCTAAAACTAGGTGAGGTTTTTGTTTTTGAGGTTTTTTTCAGAGCTAAGTCATTGTGCTTGCTTGCACCATGTTTAAATTGCATTTCATTTACTCTCCTTGCACATTGGGAAAAAATGGTATTGTTAATCTAGGCTGAGATTCCTCTGCTGTGTGCAACTTGTCATACTTAATGTGAATGAACCAATGCAAGAGAAAGCTGTTTTAATTGTGTTCCCCTTTCCTGATGAATTTCACTTCCAGAAGTGCATCAAAGTCAGAATCCCAAATGCTTAAATTCACTACCTCTCACTTTTTGTATAGTTTTGTCATAGAAGATTCAATTTTCTTTTTATTAGACTCAGGTTTTTAAATCATAATTGACTTTGTAGAAATAGTTACAGAATTAATGCAAACCCAGAAAAAAATGAAGATATTTATTTTCTAGTGGAAGCTTATGATAGGTATGTGAACATATATAAACATGGTGAACTTTTATCTCAGATTAGTTGCTCTGGTACTGTCTGAAAAGTGATTTTAAAAGGGAGTACAGTTCTTTTCCTCTCTTGTGGGAGCTAGCTGCTGCTCTTCATCAGTTCACACAAACTGCCAAAGCCAATGTCTGCCTTACCCTCCTTACACCTAATGCACTTTCTCTATAAACCCTGGGGATTACACCAAGCTTTTATAACTGGCAGCATGGCATTGCAAGAGATGAAGGCAAGGTGAGAAAAAAAGATATTAAAGCTTCTGACTAGGACACCAGGACCATTGCTCATCATCAGAGCTGTCCTTGTGAAATGTTGATACTTCCAGCAGTCCTTGGAAAGTCATACTTTGCCACTAAATGGAAAACAGCAATTATGCTCTGATGGATGTTCAAGATTACAGTATTTCTTATTCCCAATTTTTACAGCTTCAAATAAATATCTCCCTTGTTTCCCGTTGTCTTACTGCTCCCAAAGAGTGCATTCATGAGTGAAGAAGTCCTAGACATGTGATAAGTAGACTATCTGTGTAATGTCTTTTGCTACTACCATGAGAAGTCAATATTTCATTTACATTTCTTTCCTCTGAAACCCCAATCTCCTTCATGGTCTCTGTTTTCTGAATTTTAGAGTCAGAGTGGGTCTTTACAGCTTGTCCTTTTACATGTGAACTAACTTCTTTTTTTCGTATCAAAGTTTGTAATTCTAAATTGAAGCTTCTGGTTTTGTTTTGTGACTACAACTTTATTGGAAAAATGCTACTTTCGTCATAAAGACTGATTGCTATAGCTCATGCTGCACACACAATTTCTTGCTCTTTAGGCCATCCTTTGGCATTTTTCTACCTCAAGTTTACTGATTGCTCAAGGAAAAAAAAGGTCAAGATGTAGTCATTTGAACACCTTAGGTTTTCAGGTCCTCCTTCTATTTCTGAGGGAGTAGACAAAAATCATAGATGGATATAGGCTGTGTGTTGTAGTTGTTGCTTAATCCTTAGATGCCTCCTTCTTAGACCACTATCAAGAGCCTTAAGTGAGATCTCTGAATTCTTTACTGAATGTGTGAGAATTTTAAGAATCTCCTTATGGCACCCATAGCAGATACCCCAGCGTGGGAACAGAAGGGTATAGGAAATTCAGAGAGGAATGCATCTCCATTAGGAGTATACAAATCTTCATAAAGATACCTGTATCTCTATAAGGAATGTAGTTTTAAAACCTTTCTAGGTTGTAAAGTATGCACATGCCTGTAAAATTATATGCATCCCAAAGGGAAGGTAGAGCTCCAAACCTGCTATTTCCAACTCCACAGTTTATTGGTTCCCTATCAGGATCTTCCAGTCCTTAGTCCTCTTTAGGAATTTCTGGCCTGGAGTAACCCTCCTGGCCTGAGAGATGTACCACCTATTTTGCATAAAAGAATTAGAGATCAGTTCATGGACACAGTGAAAATGATGCCTCAGCCCTGAAATTAATGGTCACATTAGGCAGAAGGTGTAAGGCTTCAGTTCCAGAGCTCTGCAGGAAATACCCTGTAGAATGAGCAGATAAAGAATTTTTCTGTGCTGATTGTTACGAAAAGTATTAAGTTCTGAACTAAAAAAAAAATCATGGATAAAAACCTTGACGGTTCTCTTCTAATTAATTGATTTGTTGAACTATTCAATTTCACAAGCCATACAAATTTTGATACAACCAAAGAGTGCAAATAAGCACTTTTATCTCAAGGAGACCCATTTTGTAGGCTAAGATCTGCCAAGCAATCCAGCAATCAGACTTTGTGTCTTAAATATTCCACAAGTTCACATGAATTGGCTGTAGCTGCAATGGTGGTAGTTGGCAAATATTTATACTTATAAAATCATGCTATACTGAAAAGAACACCACTTACACCATATTTGATGCTTTGTCCATTTCAAAAAATTTTCATTACTTTTAATGGACTCTTTAAACATCTTGTGATAGACTTTTAAACAAATATTAGAGATATGTAATGAGAGATAGACTTTTAAACAAATATTAGAGATATGTAATGAGATAGAAATGGGATCACTGTGACAGCAGGGCATGAGTTTAAAATGTCAGAGCTTATTCAGAGGAGTTTGGAGCACCATGCAGAACTGATTGCAGGACAACACTGGTAGTATTTTCATGTCTGAAGTGTTGCAATAATGTGTGTAGTGGGTTTGATGCTGGCCAAACGCTAGAGTACCCACGAAAAAAATCATCCACTTATTCTCTTCTCCTGTAGTTTAGCACAGGCAGGGGAAAGAAAACTCTAGGGGTGAGATAAGGATTAGGAGAAAACACTTTAAGGGCAAAACAGGCTCAAAACTTAAAAGTATAAAGAAAAATTTATTAACAGAATTTAAAAAAATAATGAGAACTAAAAAATAAACTTTTAGGACACCTTTTCTATCCCACAGCTCTTTTTCCTTCCCCCCAACAGCACAAGGAGACTAAACCATGGGGGTTTTAGTTAGTCACTTCTAAAATCTTTCTTCAGTTCACTTAGGGAGAGGAGTCTCTTTTGCTATGCCATGGAGTCCTTCCCACAGCTCTCTGAACTTTTCTAACATGGTCCTGATTTTCATAAGCAGCAGTCTACCTGAAACCTGCAGCAACGTGAGTCCCTCCACAGGCAAAACCAGTCTTCCCACAGCTGCTTTTTTTGTGGGCCATTTAGTTTATGGAGTTTTGTTTTTTTTAAGGATGAGCTGTTCTAGTATAAAAAGCAAGAGTCCTCTTCTATTTTTGAAAGCAAAGGTTCTCTCCCTCTCTGTTCAAGCCTCTCACCAGTTCACAGCTTTTCAGCACCCACACACTCCAGCATGAGTGCCCTTTCCTCATGGGCTGTGGGTGAATTCTGCATCCCCCCCTGTACTTCATGAATTACAAACAGTTTGTTGTATCATAGTCCTCACCCCAGCTTGCAGAGGAATCTCAGCTCTGAGGCTCAGAGCACATCCTCCTGCCCCTCCCTCTTTTGCACTGACCATAGCATCACCAGGTTGTTCTCCACACATGTCTTCATCTTTTCTTCTCTGACTTGGGAGAGAATTGGTGTTTGTAGGTTCATTTGTTCTAGCAGCTCCTCACAGAAAAAATCACTTCCATGGCTGGCTTTTTCCCCCTTCACCAAAAATCATGCTATTTAAAACCACCACAAATGTGACAAGAAATAAGCACAAATTAATATAAACTCTACAAATTTCAATAAATCAGGTGGCAAAGTTTCTCTTTTGATATTGTAGCAAACTTTTCCAAATGTGGATTTTTTTGGTGGTGATTCCCTTTTTATTCAAAAGTTTTACACCAGTGGATTATTTCCTGATTTATATTACTGAAAGTCAGAAGACTAATTTCTTATAAAAATAATTCTCACACACTATTTTTTCACTTTCCTGTTATTTATGTTTATTCCATGTAGTATATTGTCCTTTTCTGTAACTTTAAAGTTTCTCCTTCTTTTATCCTTTCAAATGTATTTATCTACAGATGTCTCCTTTATCCAGAAGCACTGTAAAAAATAGAAGCTAGAAGACTTCTACACCTAAAAAAACCTTTCATTTTCCCTTTCCCACAAATAGTTAAAAGCATAAGTAAAGAACAAGTGAGAATAAAATACTAGAAAAGATATACAAATGGATCTCTGTAATGGTCTCCCAATATTTCCCAGATAATAGAGCTGTTAGATCCACATTAGATCCTTATTAGTAGTCACTATAATCTGTCTGCTGTCATGAGATCATGTTTTGAGGGTTCTTTTAATATGTATTTTTTAAGTCTATGTTGCTATCCAGGTTTTTATTCTTGACTAGTAAGCAACATCCATTTTCTCCTTGTACTGCAGTTTCCTTTTGCCTACTTTATTGACTTCATGCCTTTATCAGAATCAGCACAGCTTTTAATGTAACTAGTGAGCCTGTCATTAGGGACTTGATGGAAGCCTTCCTCAAATTGTAAATAAATTATACTTTATGTACGGCCATTATCATCTTTCTCTAGGGGTTTCAATGGCTCCAAGCTTTTGTGCTATAGACCATATCCCTTTAGGCAAGATATCCCTTCAGGATATTTCCCTTCAGGCATGATATGCTGGTTGTAGTCATTACAATATTACTTTGATTATTCTCTAAATTACCCCTCATTACTGTACATTTTCTTTGCTTTTCTCATTACAGATGTAAACATTGTGTGTCTGTTGTGTTTTCAGTCATCCTTCCATTCAACTTCTTAATATACAGCTTCTCTCAGAGATTTTTGATGGATTTGAAAAAAATAGAAAAAAATGTTTCTAGCCATGTATGTCATGTCTAAAAATATGAGAACTCAGAATATGGTTTCAAATAATTTAGTTAATTAATGAACTAATTAGTCACAATAGCATATTAAAATACAACATTATGACTCTTTTGGGAAGTATTAATGAAAAGGTCTTGCTCTACATCTTGATTGTCAACTGACCTGGGCTCTATCAAAGCTATAATAAGAGAAGTAAATTCCAGAGGTGAAGGGCTTTTGGTAAGAATTTGCTGTCAACATCCCCTGACATTTACGTTTAGGGACTCAAGTGTTGCAGCTGACCCGAGCTGTCATGGTGGAACACAAGAGGAGAAGTAGGTTACTTAATTACAGTCATTCAAAACCTTGCCATGCTTACAAGTTCTCTGTTATGATTCCCATTGGGCTACATGATTTCATGGGCATGAACACTATTGTCCATTACATCACATCCTATGGGAGCATGAGAGCTTTTATTAGGGAGAATAGAATTTGGACAACAGCATTTGAAGCTGACATATTCAGAAAGTTCTTATGATCTTAATGATTTCATTTTTAGGTTTTAACATTAGGTGTATGCACACACAACAGATATGATACAATCTCTGTAAGTACTTATTTGTAAAACAGAAGCAGAACTCCTGAAGATTCACAGAAATTTGAGTCTCCCTTTAACAAGATTTTCATTCTTCATTGCCTACAACAGTCTGAAGACAATTTATGTGTGAATTGCTTCTTTTATCATCCCTTTTCATAATCTCATAGGTTGATCTTCACTTCCAGAGATCTTTTCACTCACTGTTGACATATAATATAATTTATATTCTGTTTCCACAGAGGACATTAACCTTGTATTTGAATCTGTGCTCAGAACAATTCATGAAAACAGATGTATGGGTAAATTTCCTTTTCCTTTCTAGGACTTCTGGTTTTATAAAATTCATTGGAACCACCATTTTTCTATGAAGCAGAATTAATAAAATAATTGCTCTTGTACACCCACCACCACCCATTCCTACCAAGTGCTTGACAGTGTTGAAATTAGTCAGGAGCGTTAGCTATATTTTAAAGAAATAACCTGGCATTGTGTGAAATTTCAACACTATTGTTCTAATGCTGATGAGTCTCATTTTGGGTGTCAGACCACACAGCTCAAAGCATTTTAATAATAACAATTATTGAGATGATCTTTCCCTCTTATTGCATGTCAGTAAGCAGCAGCAGTGGTCATGAAAACAGAGTCCAAGTCAATCCATGAGACACTATTTAGTTGTCCAAACCATTTCACGAGACGAAATTCTCCTCTAAGCAAAGCTAGAAGCTTTGAAGGATGGAGATAAACCTTCATCAGCATAAAAGACTGTTATGTGTTATCCTTGCTTTGTTGATTGGTGTCCAAAACCAGGATCACACAGAATCACACACAGAATCACAGAATCACTGGGTTGGAAGAGACCTTCAAGATCATCAAGTCCAACCCATGCCCTAACACCTCAGCTAAACCATGGCACTGAGTGTCACATTCAGTCTTTTTTTAAACAAACACCAACCCTTGAGCCACTTATTGATAATGTGGGCTCACCTATTCTTCTCATCATTTGTCTCTGCCACTAAAGACAGTGAGCAAAATACTCTGTGTTCCTGCCCTATTAACCACTCAACCCAGTGCCCTACAGTCCCTTTTAATTGCCCTAACTCTCCTCTTTCCAATCTCATCACTACCAGCTTGGAGTATCAGCAGCAGATAATAATCAGAGAGCCGGATCAGCCCAGGTAGTCTCAGAATATCCCATGCCCAGGCCCCAGGGAGGCAGCAGACCTCCCTCTGGGATGGGTCCAGCTGACATCCAGGGCCCTCCGTTCCCCTCAGAAGGGAGTCACCCACTACAACTACCCTACAACACTACTACACATGCTCAGTGGTAGTTTAATTGAATAGACCCTTCTTTTCTTTTTCATACTAGAAGTAGTGATCTGTCTAAGAGACAAAGTGTAATTGGGAGGCTCACTGGGCAGATCATTTTCTTTTATGCTATCTGGCTGACCCTCCTAATCCAGGACCTCATTCTGAAGTGGCATCTGGATAGGTGATAGGGGTCAGGAGGAATTTTTATTACCTGCCCAGGTGGGAATCCATTTCCACTCCCCTTCATCCACCAGGTGTCCTCCTGCTGCCTGACAGTGGGAGGCACGGGAGTCCTCTGACTTCTGGTGGGCCTCCCTCAAGGATGGAAGGGCTGAACTTCACAACTCTATTTCCCTTTCACCTTCCCTAATACTCCTTAGTCTTTCTACTTCCTCCTTAAGCTTGGCCACCAGTGAAAGGAGATTGTTCACCTGTTCACACTACGGGCAGGCTTCTTCTGCAATGTTCCCTGGTACTGTTGATAAGCTCAAGCACTCCATGCAGGAAAGGGTCTGGACAGACACGTTCTTTTTAAAGGGTTCTGTTTGGCTAGATACACTTTTACTAGCTGTAGCTTTTGATCACATAAAGACCATTGCTGAAAAGAAAACCCCAAACCAACCAACCAAATCTCAACACAAAACAAACTGACGGTTATGTCATATTAAGAAATATCAAAATAGATCATGTATGATTTCCATTCTTTTTTAGTGAAAAACAAATCTTTTCATTTGAACTTTAAGGTATACTCTGCCAAGACAAAGGCAATAAATGTTTAATCCTTATTATTCCTAAAGTCCAGTTTTTGAGGGTTTTTGGCAGTGGCTACATGTAGCAACCATCTACCTTTCAGTAGACACTGTGTAGTTAGTATGGAGTCAGTTAGGGTAAATATCAACTTGATGGAAGCCTTAGGCTACTTCTTTATCTTGTTAATTTGCTCTTTTTTGCAAGCTTCCTGAAAAGATATTCTGAAAAAATTGTAAGTTACTTGAAAAAAAAAAAGCTACTTGTTGATAAAATCTATTTTCTTTATTATAGAGAATCCACCTAAAAGAGATTATTAAATGCTTACACACAGAGAGACATTTATCCATGAAGAAAAGAAAATTAATGTTTAGAGACCTTGTTCTGTGACTTCAAGGTACAGACTGACATGTTTGAAATATAAGTCTGGAGTTGGGGTTTCTGAAGCAATAATATACTCAAAATGATTGAGAACAGAACAGCAAATCTCAGAAAGTTGTAATCAGTTGTACAGGATCTAACTGGAGGCCTGTCACTAGTGGTGTTCCCCGAGGTTCAATATTGAGTCAGGTATGGTTCAATTTATTCAGCAATGACTTGGATGAAGGGACAGAAGCCTCCTCAGCAGGTTCACTGACAACACAAAGCTGGGAGGAGTGGTCAACATCCCAGAGGTCTGTGTAGCCCCTCAGAAGGACCTTGAAAATTTGGAGGCATGGGAAGAGAAGAATATTTGAAATTCAACAAAGGTGAGTGCAGGATCCTGCACCTGGGGAAGAATAACCCCATGGACCAGGACAGCTTGGGGGTTGATCTGCTGGCAGCTCTGTAGAGAAGGACCTGGGGGTCCTAGTGGGCAACAAGCTGTCCATGATCCAGCTGTGTGTCCTGGTGGGCAAGAAGGCCAAGAGTCTCCTCAGGATATGAGGAAGAACCTTACCAACAGGCCAAGGGAATTGATCCTGACGCTCTACTCTGCCCAGGTGAGGTGCATCTGGAATGTTGTGTCCAGTTCTGGACTCCTCAGTACAGGAGAGACATGGAGCTCCTGGAGCAGGCCCAGCAGAGGGTGACAAAGATGATTGGGATTAAAGTGTTTCTCTTACAAGGATGGACTGAGGGAGCGGGGCCTGCTCAGCCTCAAAAAGGGACAGCTGAGAGGGGACCTTACCAGTGCCTCGAAGTGTCTGAACGGAGGATGTCAGAAAATGGAGCCAGGCTGTGCTCAGAGGTGCTGGGCAATAGGACGAGAGGCAAGGGGCAGATACTGATGCACAGGAAGTTTCACATGAATGTGAGGAAGAATTTCTCCAGTGTGTGAGTAACTATATCTTGGAAAAAAGTGCCCAGAGAAGCTGTGGATTCTCCCTCACTGGATATACTCAGGAAATGTCTGGACACAATCCTATGTAGTGTGTGCTGGGATGGCCCTGCCTGAGCAGGGCGGTGGGACAGACTCAGCCCCTGCCATCCCTCCCACCCTGGCCCCTTTTGTGATACTATGATTTTTACTAAGAGTATTTAAACCTCCAAAGTAAATTCAAGATTTTAAAGAAGGAATATGCAAATAATCTCAAATTCTGCTTCAAAATAAAGTATACTTTCTTTACACTGAACAAATAATTCTAGATTTACCCAACAAAGGCCTGAGACTTTTGTTAAGATATCACCCTTAAAATACCAGTTGTGTCTTTGAAGGAATTATGTACTACAGATATTTTTAAAATTAATTTTAATATTTTAAATAACAGCAATGCTTCAGCATGAACTTCAAATAGGCATATGTAAAGCATCATGCCAAGAGATACTCTGCTCACAAAACTCTTCTCCAACAAGTGTTCTTTAGAACTTCCTTTGTTTTTAATTTCTGTTTGATATACGATGGGATAGTTTAGCAAGTATAGCAATCTTTATCTATACACAAATGTCAGAAAATCTATATATCTTTTCTCAGTAATTCTTCTAGATGGTGATGGCAACATTTAAATTAAAATTAAAATTAAATATTGTCTCATGACAGAGACAGTAATTGTCATCACTGATGATTATGAACTACCTGTGTAACAATCAGGAAATTACTCAATTTTGATGTTATCTATGCTTGTTTGAAACCTGAAAGAAATGCCTCTTCCTAACTGTGTTTCAAGATCTGTATAGAATCACAAATAAAAGTTTCTGTCTTCTAGAAGCTCACACTTAATGGAAAATACCTCTTAATTTTAGGAAAATCTACCTTCAATTTTCAGTTGTTGGAATTTTCTTTTTTAGAATGGTCTAGCATCCCATCAGATTTAATTTGCATGTAGAAATAGATCATTTTACCTCATTACTTTTTGGCTAACTTGAAATGGAGTTTCAATCATCACATAAAATTAGAGAGCTCTTAGTCACATTTGAGAATTAATATATAAAATCCTTTCTTTCTCCAGTGTTCTTTCTCATGTGTGCATGTACTGTCAGATTACAAGTAATTCAAGATTAGTGAAACATGGTCAGTTTGATTAACAACCAACAATTAAATCATCCCCCTGTGGAAGACTTTAATACTTTTTAATTCTTGCTACTGGGTTGTATAGATCTAGTACCTATTACCCAGGCTGCCATCAGGGACAAAGGGAATAGTGTTAGCTGTACTTTGTCAAACTCCATCAGAGCATGCTGGAACACCATGGGCAGGGCATTGTAAACTCCAATCATTCTATCCACAGAATCCTTTATGCGAAGCATCTAAATAATAATATATGGTTATCTATATCACTGGAAATTCCATGCTACAAAGTTGATTTTTTTCTGAAATAGCAGATTTTTATTTTGCCTGAAAGCAAACTGCCGAGACTTACTGATATGCGTGTGCTTTAACAAATTATGCAAAACTGAACTCTGGTGTGAACCTTTTGTGCAACATAAAGTAACCAAGATAAGAGTGCAATTGTCAACTGGTGTGGAGAAATGCACAATATAAAAACTAATATTGAAAGAACTAAAGTAAGCATTGCACATATGACTGCGTATGATACACCAGTAATAATTTGTTTAGAGCCCAGACTAAAAACTTCAAGAGGAATTCTGAGTATTCCCTGTCTAAGGCTTGCTTGCACTGCAAATACTGGCAGAAATTCACCCTTAAAAGCTTTGCTATTTGAGACAGTGTGAGTGAGCCACTGTTTTAAAATTGTCACTGCCTTTTGAATAAAACCAGAATCTAGCACTGAAATATTTAAATGTATTCTATATTTCCTAACTTGTGCAGTTACAGTTCAAAGCCTGCTAGATTTGAGACATAGTGATAAAAGTCTTTGTTGCATGCAGCACAGCTAGCACAGTGGCAGCCCTGCAAACTTTCCCTGTCTGATCTGTCAGCCTCTTGAAGGCATGATGCTCAGCAGCTGATAAAGTGCTCTATGCTGAAACCAAAATTATGGGTTCTAATGAACCTCAGAAATGCTGCTGTCTTTGAAATGTGACTCCCTGTCCAGTGAGAATTGGGCTGTTTTCACAGTATTGAACAGCCACTGGATGATAATGACCTTCAATAGCTACACCTTGGGGCTAGATTTGAGTTTGATACTAAGAGGTGAAAAGCTTTCAAACTCAGTACCAGTCCCTTGAGCTATTTAGTCCTTCCAATGACTTATGTCTTGGTAAACATAAATCCCCTTTGTCCTCATCACGCTTGTTGCTCTGCAGCAGGTTTTCTACAGGCTTTGTATCATTTTTTATTGTAGATTTTCTGTAGATTTGAACACTATTCACATCATCTGATGTATGCTCTTGAAATGATGTTTTGTTTCAAAGTCCAGCAACATCAATTAACTGTGGCATTGCTGGGTTTTAAAGCTGCAGTGAAAAGAATTTGGGCAGCTGCACATTTCTTCTTCCCTCATGCAATCCAAAGCTCAAGCTCAATGGTTTGATACATATTTTTTAGAAACCTCACAGCTTAAAGTCAAATCAACTTTGTTACCAATGTTGTGGGTAAAAAGTACATCTTTAAGGAAATGTGTCAATAAAAGGAATAAAGAAAGATAATCCCTCAGTTTTACTAACAATTCAGATTTTCTCTTTAACATAGATGAAATATTCTGCCCAGGACCCTTCTTTCCTCCTCGTCACTTCTGTTTTCCTCTTGATTGAGTAGGTCAGTAATGTAAACTGATAAACTGCTGAGAAACATGATGTGGACATGAGGACTTTCATCAAGCTTATCATTTTAGAATGGCCTCAGGTGAAAAACATGTATACCTACATGCTTTTACATGTTTGCTTTATACTGAATATTTGTTAAATAATTTCATGACAGCTGTAAAACAGGTTCATACTGTAGTTCTGCATTTTGGGGAACATACCATGACACAGGGAATTCACACTAAAAGCAACAGCTCTAGAGCATTTTTAAAGTAATGTTCTTCTTGAATCCTTTCCTTACCTGGTGTAGAACCCACATGTGTAGTTTTTGCCCTTAAACATTTCAGATGAAAATTTCTTTCAGTTGTGGGTTGTTTTTTTTTT